>CM021100.1:273432773-273520260 GCA_007115665.2 Sequoiadendron giganteum | reverse complement strand
TCACCAAAAGTTGATTTCAACATGCAAAGAGGGACTCAAACACCTAGGGGCATATGGGTCTTTAATGGGGAGTCCTAAAACTGATTCTGTAATCCTCTAATGTTGGATCTAAGCTTTTGATTCTTGGTTATAGAATTATCAAAATCTCACCAGTAAATTTTGTAGGTGAGTTTTTTGTGGCTTGACAACTTTGATGACAACAAATGCAACAACTAATGAATTGCCTTCAAACTTTACTTGATCCTCATCAAATCTATAACCTACACATTCATAAAAAGAAGAGATATTGGGCCATTTAGGGGCTCACCTCAGTCAAACCACGTGTAAGTGTTTCCACTTCCACAATGACAATGTTAATGGTAGAAATGATCTAATGGAAAGGAAGGAATGATGAAATCGCAATGTGTTGCAACTCACCACCATTCAATGGTTGCCTTGAAGGATTGAAGTCATACACATCTCCTCAAGGATTTGGATCTTGCTTGCTTGAATGCTTGAGTGCTTTGGAGACCTACAAAAATATGTCAACCTTCACAAAGCAATGACAACATGAACACATATAAACTTTGACATGATGTTGGATCTTGAATTGTTGTAATAAATCTTTGAAACGTTGCTCTTGACTTGCTTAATAGTGCTCTTGATCATAATTTTGCCAATAGTTTTCTAGATAGCTCTCGTTGTTGTTAGATTTCAAATGATTAAATAACTAGGTATTTATATGCAATTGTTCTAATTTCCCAAAAAATAGATTTCAAAAATCGACACTTAAAATTTGAATTTTGGATGTTAAAATACCGTCAACAACATACTTGAATTTGGGTCCTCGCTAAGAAAGGGGACCCATTCGCCCATGGGTGAATGGTTCCTTGCCCAAATTTCCAAGACACGCTTAGTCGAGAGCAAAATAGCAATTGGATACATTTATTCAATGCTTACAATCCTTTTGAAAATGATAAAAAATAGGCCTTGAAATGCATAATTTATAAATTTAGGAGCTTAATTAAGTCCAATAAATTAGGGGGAAAAAACATAATATGAAATTATTAAGGGTGACAATTTTTTACACTACATTTAGCCCCCACTTTAGTGAGAGTATGAAATTACAATCAAACTCACACTAAAGTAGAGAAATATATGTCAAGAGGGGTTCAATTGTCCAAATGTTGGAGAGATAAGATGACAAAGGATCAAGGGAGGTGATCAAGACCCCAAGATCTAAGATCCTATGGCAAACCAACATAGGCACAAAGTAACATGCGTACATGTATGATATGCAGCAAGACAACATACACAAACATACATGCCAAAAAACATGAAGCATTCACAATGAAAAAATGCAACATGATGGAACATAAAAGCAACAAAAAAATGAAAATAAGAACGATGTAAACACAAAGAAGACACATGAAAAACACATAACAATAAATTAAACACAAGGTTGGTACTAAAAGATTAGTCAATAAGGCAAAGAGACCTCGGTCTTATATTGTCTCAAATACCATACATCATACATCAAATAAATGTTAGCTTCCATGAGGACTAGCAAGTTGTGTTATGCCACACCACTCATGAAACACATGGCTCCACTAGGAAGTAATGTGTGCTATGTTGGGTAATCATGTAATATAATGGGTTCCATAGGGCTAGCAAGGTGTATTACACCAAGTGCTCATGAAACACATGGCTCCACTGGAAAGAAAATTGTATTATGTTAGGTGGCCATGTTAAGGTTGTTCATGACTCACACCATAGAAATTTTTTATGAATCACAAACTAGAAGGAACATAGGCTAGTGAGGACCACTTTTCACTAGGTGAGCCCCCAAGACAAGGTAGAATGAGAAACACACTAGTGAGGACCGTTTTTCACTAAGTGTGCACTCATCAACAACCATATCAAGAATTACCCTGATAAGGTGTCATGTGTCATGTATGGATTTCATTGACTTAGTTAATGCAAGTATTAATCATGATGTCGATATTTAAATAGAAATTAAATGATTATTTAATAATGGTTAAAGTTAAATTAGAATCAAAATGAAATTGAAATTTAAATCTAAATGAAACTGAAGTCCAAATGCAATTATTATGATTTGAATTGTATTTATGTTTATTTCGGGATTTGTCATTACTGATGATAAATCGAGTGCAAGTGAACACAGGAACAGGTGAATGAGATGGAAGGCGAGAACAACGATCAGGCAGAGTTGTTTAGCCGATTGACGTTTACGAATAGATGAGATCTCACACACTCACATAGATGAATATTTTAATGTATTTTGCGTTTATCATGCTTGCAAATTGAAAATCTAGTTTTAATGAAATTTCTCAAAAATTGCGAAATATGCATGTAATTTAAAAGATGATCTAGTTAAAATTGATGGATTTGACTTAAATTAAAATGATTAGATTGATTGTTTAAATATTTTATTATTATTTGGAAATAATAAGTTTGAAATTCCGAAATTTAAATGCAATAGATTTTATTTCGAAATTTGATTAAATTTAAAAAAATAAAGTGTTTTTGAAATTAAATGCTTTTTTAAATTGAGATTATGAAATGAGTAGATTTTTAAATTCATAAATTTAATTAAAATCTAAATATAGCTAAATGGGAAATTGAAAACAAAACTCACGTACACTTTGATTATGCATTCAAAATTAATCTTCAGTTAACATGAGGAAAGAATATATCTAACTTCATCAAAAAGCATTCAATAAATTAGAGACTTGGAGTTCGAATATTGAACTAGAGATCAAGGAATAAATTATGGATCTCGTGTTCTTTGTTTAGATCAATGCATGAGAACAGAAAAAAAGAAAGATATATATAGATGAAATCCGAAATTGAAAAGGGACACAAAGTTTGGAAAAATTGAGAGAATTCAGAGAAGAAAATCCGTTTTTCTTACATGAACAAGAAAACAGAGAATAGAAACAGATAAATTTACCTTGGTTACCATTGGAAATATTTACCAGACATTATATGTAGCCGAAGACTTCATTTTTTTTTTCACGCAACCAAGAGAGTTTACCGGCATAATGAAGGAGGCACAACTTAAAGGAACAATCTTATTTATCCACACCTCACATTATGCAGGGAGAAGTGACAGGCAGATTGAGGAAGGCATGGTCATTATAAAAAGGGGCACAAAAAGTTGTTAAGGGGTGCATAGTGGTTGGTTAGGTGTGCAGAACCTCCCTCCACCTATTCCCTTCATCACGCACAGGGAGGAGACACCCACGTAGCAGAGGAGGAGTGGAGATTATATCCCTCCCACACACCTGTTTGGAAGGTGCGTAGGGTGAGAATACATCAAGGCTCCCACACTCCTTACTCCCTTCGCCCCACGCCAAAGATACAGAGGAGAATAAGTGGCCTGATTGGGGAGGCACGTAGAGTGAGGGCTCTCATAGCTTTCAAAGCCTACGTAGAAGGTAATGGCTTTCTCTCTCACCTCACACGTAGCAGGCACACATCAGGTAACAAGTAAAAGACGAGAGAAATCTCACAATTGCATTTCCAGAATTTGTATTTTACTAGGTCTAGGATTCGTAAATTAATTTCTACAATAGATCTTTCAATTCTATTTCTAAATTCTGGAAATGGGTATCAAATATTAAAGAAAATCTTGTTTGTTAAAAATTAGGAAAGAGAAATTTAAAGAATTATTGCAAATTTATTCATTTAAATTTTATTTATTCTTTCAATTTTATTTATTCTTTCAATTTTATTTATTTTCCAGAATATTAGACAAGATTAGAAACAGAAGAATATAGGAAATTCTGATTGAAAATCATGCATTAAACAATAAAATGAATTTAGGAGAATCTATTAAACCAGAAAACGATTTTTATCATATTAGAAAATAAAATGATCTTGAACAGAAAATGGATCATTGTTGCTAACAGAAAATAAATACTTTGTTGACTGAAAATAAATGACAAAATTAAACTTCGAATTTTAACACTATTTTGAACGAAGGTTAATTAAACTTGAATTTTTTACCTTTCAATGAAACTGTCAAAACTAAAACAAATAGAAGAGTTAATTTAAATTTGATAAACGATTATTATTATATTCAGAGAATATGTTAAACTGAAATATGATTTATTTAAAAATATCCAGAACGAATTTAGAACAACATTAATTAGATGAGTATAAATGAATGAACGTGTACTCTATTAATTATGTTTTCAACTTGCATACTGGAGTTACACCTTGATTAAACTTTATTGATTATTTTCTTACTCAATTTAAATATTGACTTTATGACTTTTATGGATTTGAACAATGGAAAGAAGCTCTTTTTAAACTGTTTTCATTTTAAACAAAGTTTCCAATTTGATGTTTTTAAAAGATTGCAAAAGAATGTATTTGACTGTTTAGACCATGCATGAATGATAGATAATTCTGCATGCTATGTTTTTCGGAAAGTTACCTTCCGGGATGGGTGCCGAATATGGGTAAATAAAGAGTGTAGTTTTGCTTTTCCAAAACTACTTTATTTGTCGTGCATGACATTTTACTTGGCCAAGTAATTCATGGACCATTGAAACAGATGGATTTATTGAACTCTCTACCATATCCTAGTATCGAACTTGCTTATTTCTTAAATGAATTAGAAAAATGAAAATGCTTGTGGATTACTAGTAGTACTAGGCATGCACCAGATTCCATCTTGCTCGTAGATTGCTTTTTGCTAAGCAATTCGTGTAGGGTCGGGTATTTCTTGATTGACTAAGAAATTTTGGGGAAGCGTAAGCTTTGAGGTTGGGCGGAAAAAGCTCCTGATCCTTGTTCTCGTCTTCTTATTGAAGATTTGATTTTGGATGGAAGATCGACAGATTGCATCTTCTTGTATGCTTTATTATTAATAATATATTTAATGACGAGCTTATGGCGACTAAATGCCTAAGTCTCAAATTGTAATTGATATTATTATCATTCTTTGTATTTATAACTGAAATTGTGTAATTCGTCACTTGTATGATTTAGACTGAGTTGTAATGAAATTATCTTATCGACTATTGTCATTGTTTTGTAATCGACTAGTTCTTTGATGTCTAAATGAATGAGATGACAACTTTATTTTGAATATAATGGATCTTATTTAAAGTAATTGTCAAATTTTGGAATTTAAGATTTTTGTACTTTACATTTGGTATCAGAGCGACCAGGTTTTGCACTGCAACCTATGAGCTCATTATGCAATAATGTGTAAACCTTATTAGAATTACCTTGATAAGGTGCCATGTTATGTCGACGCCACACTAGGTTCAACACTTGTGAACAAAGTGAAGCAAAAATGCCAAACTCGCCTCAGGGAGTGCAAACAAATAATGACAAGACAAGGTCAAGACCTCAAGGGGTATTATCATAACACCACATCAAAAGGGCATTGCTTAATACATGAAAGGTCACACCTTAGGGAACATCATACATGATATCACCACCAAGAGAGGACAAGTCAAGGAATAAAATATCTCACCCTAGGGAACACTAGCAATAGTATTACCACTAAGGATAAAATCATATGCCAAGAAAGATCACACTCTTATAGGACATCAAATCTAACAATACCACAAGGAGACACGCCACATGGATTAAGAAGACCACACTTTGGTTGACAAGGTCACACTTCCTAAGAGATGTATACTAGCATCACTAAGAAGAGACCAATTCTTATGCAAACAATAAGCGAGGGACTATATGCCCCCCTTAAAATGATAGTGCACTTACTACACTAATTTTTTAAGGAGATAAAGAGGGATCCCTTGCTAGAAGGATGCACCTAGGATAAGGCTACCTAACCCCTTTCCCCCAAGTGTAGGACCACAAGGAGCTCCAAAATAGATGATAATATGGTACCCAACTCCTTGCAACAAGATGATTTGCATATAATCTAACACATGTGGTAGTGAGTGTAATTGATACTACAAGTATCACATGGCAAGAAGCAAAGGAAACAATTGTTAATTTATCACGTGGTCATATTGAGTTTTATAAGGATCAAATTCTCTCAATAGCTTCTTTAAAGCATGGAATTCATTAGTAAGATGCCCAAGTGTTCTATGGTATGCACAGTAAGACATGTTTGTACTCTTTCCTTTCTTACCTTCTCGTTCAAAGATAGGTGGTAATGTAATGAGTCCTAGGTTGAGAAGTGTTTCTAAGGCATGTTCGGTCTTGGTTATAGTATGTAGAAAAGGTAAATTCTTAAGTTTATAAGGTTTTTTTGCTTACTTGGTTGACTGATTGTTCAATGTGAAGGTGAAGGATCTTGGTAGCCTAATCCCTTAGTATCTTCTAATGGTGTTTATTCTAAAAGGTAATGGATTTCATGCTCATTCTTTATGTCACATCCTTGTTTTCTCAAAATCCTAAATCCTTGGTCATAACACTACTTTAGGTTGATGGGTGTGTTAGTGACTGTGTTGCCATAAGATGAAGGGACATGAATAGGTATTGATGCAAGAGCATCCCAAGTGAAGTAAAATCAACATTGGTAAAAAATATTTGGTTTGGTTTTGTTGTTTTTCTTTTTCTTTTCTTTCTCTACGGGTAGTTTAATTTGGTTTTGGTGGTGATTGGCAAGGAGATTGAGTGACATTTTGTCATTGATTGACAAACGTCATATTTAATTTTTCATTTTGAATCTCCATTTCACTGGAGATCATATATCAATTACAAATTGGAATAAAATATTTTGGGGATAGGTTTCAAACAAAATAATAATAATAATTTTAATGCTTGACATTAAAGTGGAAGATAAGAAGTCACACATGAAAGTGAATTGGAAAGGTTGCAGTAGGAAAAGAAGTTGAAGAGATAGAGCATAAAATAGAAGTGAAAATTTGTGGGTAGAGTTGCATGCCTGGGTGAGAAGGAAGACCCACACCCAGTATGGAGGCAGGTTAACAATGTCTAATTTTTAATGTATTCAATTTGCAGGAAAAAATCGTGCCATATAGGAAGTGAATTGGTAAATGAGGCATACTCTAATAGGAGTGGCATGATAGAGAGGGAATAGCTAAAATGGAACAATAGTTTTGGAATGGAAATAGTAGTGAGGTGTCAAATAGAAGAAAAAGCTTAGGAAATGCGTGAAAGTGAAGAGTGACTGAATGGGGCAACAAATTAAGAATTGCAGATATAAAACAATACAAAATGACATAGGGGCGCAACTAAATCAAAATTAATGCAAGAGGATTACGTGGGGAAATAAAGATAGCATTGGAGATTGCATATTGGAGTTAAAAAAACTACCACACAACATAGATAGAAGGGGCTGCTTTTACAGGCCAATAAGGGGGCCACACCATGTCTTGTGGCTAAATTTTTTAAAAAGAAAACTAAATTAAAATGTGTGAAGAGTTATATGTGGAAGGCATGGAAAAGAGGCTGCAACACTGAGAAATGGAGTAGACTACAAATTGGTGAGAATGAAGAGGACATCATCTGTAAACCAAGCAAAGTGCAAATTTTATGATATTAGTAGGGGCGCAAACTATGAGAATTTGAGTGCCATGTTAAAAACTATTAAAATGCAACCATAGCATAAATAGAGGGTTGTGATTTGCATAAGAGAGAGGAGTCTTCAAAAAGGAAGGAAAAATAAACCACATACAGATGGGTCGTGCCACAGAGTTTGGTGGTAGAAATTTGAATTGAAACTTGGAATGTTTCCTGTAATGTGTATGCAGGATATTGTGACATGATTGAAATTGCCAATGATATTTTGTGTAAATAGATTCCATAGAAAATTATATGAGATTATTGAATTGCCCATCATTTTTGTGAAACTTTGAAAATAGTTTTATTCTTGAGAAATGCAATTGTCAAAATAAATTGTGTTGGTTGCAAAATTGAAAAAAATATGATTTGGAGAAAGGAGTAGTTTGTGTTGTAATCTAAGGGGCAAGGAACTGCCTGTGGTAATTGGAAATTGTGGATAAGTTGTGTTTGAGCAGTGAGTGAATTTTCTCTATGCATCAGGTATGTTTTCATTGTGAGTGTGGTCCATAAACTCTTCCATGGTCATTAGTTGAGTTATGTCTTATGATTTAGTTTCAAGATGTAAAAGTTTGAACATCTCAAGTAGTGGAATCATAGGAGGTTGAAACTGTTAGAGTTACCATGTATTAGAGAATAATTAATTAATCTTTAATTAACTATTATTCTAATTCTCATGCACTTAAGCTAAACTTAGGTTTGCTTTATTAGTTAACTCAATGCTTTATTTATGTTAACTACAAAGCTAACATTAGATCAATTCATCTCATCACACAAGATGTTGACACTTGTCATGATCTAATGCCTTTATCATTAGGGTTGCTCTTATAAAGCATTCATTCTCTCTTGTATTATTCATTTTGTAAGTATTTTCTTTTTGAGGAATAGCAAATCTTTGTTTTGAAAAGCTATTGAGTAGAAGGTTTTTTGTTCGTTGTTTGATCCTGTGTCTCGTGTTATTCACAAATCTAACATGGTATCAGAGCAAGGATTCAACGAACCCCTTCTCCATTTTAAAGTTTTTTTTCTCATCTAGGATTACTGGATCGAATCTGGAATTTTTGGTGCTTTTTTTTTGCAAATTTTGGAGGTGGGAAAATTTTATGAGCACTTTGGCGCAAAATAGACCTCGCCATTGCGTCCAAAGTGGCCAAAAACCTAAAGAACGACTGTTATTTTGTGAAAATCGAAGAAGTTAAAATTTGAGATGATTTTTTGGAGGGAAAAAAATCTATATAGTCGTATGGATCTATACAACCGTATGGATTTGTACGTTGTACAATGCCATTAATGAATTGTGTAGAGGAAAAACTCAAGCGGGTTAAGGAAAAAATTTCATGCAGGTTCTTAATTTTTTTTTGCTAAGTTTCAACTTTTATCATGCAAAATGTTTTGGTCAAAAAGAATTCCAAGGTTTTTTATTTAAGTGCAGGTTTTAAAAGGGCATGTGATTGAGAATATTATGAGGAGCTTTGAGGTTTTAAAATATTTTCATGCAAACATTTGATCTTTTTAAAAAAATTAAAAATTAGTCAAATCCTTTTTCAAGCGCTTCTTTTGGAATATTCCCTATGTTAGCCCCAATCGTGCAACTATTGGATCTCCATGCAACCAAGGGCCAAAATTTTAAGCCCCTTGTTTGGACTTCTAGGCACATATATATTGGGTGTACGAACTCTATTTTTCAAAAAAATTATATCGTCAAAAAGTTGGTTATGAGCTCGTTCTAGATTTGTAGGTATTTTTTCTTGATTTTTTACCAGAAATTTTCTATAGTCAATTGAATACGACCCTTCTATTCTGCACTTCTAGGGCCATAACTTGGGCAAGCAGACTCCATTTTTTGCAAATGAATTGGCGTTGGAAAGCTCTTTCAGTGCTCTACATAGCCATACAATCCATTTTTCCAAAATATTCACTAGGTACACATGGATCTCTCTAATGTGATTTTTTCTTTTTTAAGCTTTTTTGCTCTCAAAGTTGTATTTGGGTTTGGTTTTTCCTATTGTGAGGGGTATATTTCTCGCTTTTGGTATCTATATACATCAGAGATAAAAAAATCCTATACCACACATTATTTTGAAAACCACAACCATCATGGCAGAAATCTCTTCATTTGGACATCTTATGCCACACAACTATCTTACCTAGAAAGCTCATATGACTAGAATGCTCATGTCTAAGGGCTTATGGTCCACTTTGGATGAAGTACAACCAACATTGAATCATCAATTTGAGATATTTTAGCATAGGAACAAGACAAATGAGGCCATGGGTTTGATTTCACTACATGTTTTAGACAGTCTCTTGTTTTATTTGGAGTCTTACAACACTCCTAGGGCTATGTGGATGATATTCAATGATCTTTTTGACATCGTCAATGAGTATAGAGCTCTCTAGATTGAGGAAAAATTAACATCACTTGTACTTGATTCTTACCCCTTCATTGAGGACTTCTTACAAAGGTTTAAGTCACTCAGATCTCTTTTGTAGGGTTGTGGGAAGAATAAAATTAACAAAGAATGTATTTTCCTAATTCTATCTAAGATTCAAGGGTCATTTTAGGTATTCTCTTCTAATTTCTATTCTACAATGGATGCATTTACCATGCATACTTTTGAGGTTTTTTGTTATTGTTTGACTCATGAACAGGCTAAGTTGGTTCAATTTAAAAATCTCTTTCTAGTTCCAAAAATCAAGCATTGGTAGCACATACATCTGAAGGAAAAGACAAGAAGAAACAAAATCTCAAGATAGATACTTCATCAGGTAGTGAGCGTTCCTCCAAAAAATCTCTAAAGTTAGAACAGAAACCTCACACCACTCCTCGATATGATAAAACTTATAAGTCTAGTGAGTCTTCCTCCAAGACGAAGAAGAAATCAAGTGAACCTTGTAGTTTTTGTGGTAAGGAGGGACATCCAGTCAATAGATATTGGAAGAGATAAGAGGATTTGGGGGAATCCATGCAGCGACATAACATCTCCACCCATAACTCTTCTTCCTCAGCTTCAAGTAAAGGTTATACTCTTTCTGCAAGGGCCTTACCTTCGTCAGCTCCATGGATACTCTATTTTGAAGTGACACATTGTCAGGATTTGGTCTCATCCTTTTCAAATTGCAATACTACTCAAATTGCAATTGGGGATTCTACACAACTTTTAGTTTTGGGCTCAGGAACTATCACACTTGAGGGTGGTTTTTTTAGGAGGTACTTGTAGTTCTTGATATCTCTAGCAAAATTCTTTTAGTGTATTAGATTTTTTGGTCTAGCGTCGGTAGGACAACCGATTTTACCCCTCATGATGTAGTTATCCATGACCTTCATGATTGTGATATTATTGTGGTTGCTGGGAGTGTAGATACTTCTTCTCATTTATATTGATTTGATGGTTTTGAGAGTTCAATTAATTTAGTTTCATCCTTCATATTACATGCAGACATTGTGAGCATGATGTGGCATAAACATTTTGGTCATTAAAATTGCAAATATCTCCAGCAAATGAGTACATAGGCATTAGTGTTTGGGCTCCCTAAGATTTCTTATACTGATGGTGTTTGTCGAGGATGCGTTCTTAGAAAAAATTACCGGGATTCTTTTCCTACAGGTAGAGCTACACGTGCCAAGGCACCTTTGGAGTTGGTTCATGGTGACATCATATCATTTTGGCTTCTTTTCCAGGGGCCAAATATATGCTCACATTTATTGATGACTTCCCTAGGCCATCATGGGTGTACTTTCTTAAGTACAAGAGTGATGCCTTTGATTCTTTTAGAATCTTTAAGGCATTTGTGGAGAAGCAATTTGGCCTTTCTATTAGACGAATATGCATAGATAATGGGGGGAGTATGTTAATCGTAATTTTAGGGACTTTGGCACTGAGCATGGTTTACAACATCAACTTATAGTTTCATACACCTCTCAGCAGAATGGTGTTGCTGACTGAAAGAATGGAACTTTATAGGAGATGGCCAACTGTATGATTTAGTCACGAGATATGCATTCTTCATTTTGGATCAAGAGGTAGTTAATTGTTCCAATTATATTCAGAATCAACGCTTCATAAGGCATTGTGACATATGACTGTTGAGGAGGCTAGGTCCCATGTCAAGCATGATGTATCTTCATTCAAAGTCTTTGGTAGTGAGGCTTGGGAATTCATTCCTGAAGCTCAATAGAAAGCCAAGGAGAGGAAGAGTTGACCACTCATATTTGTTGGCTACTGTGAAGATGCTAAATTGTACAACTTGTTTGATCATGATTCCAGAGAGGTCTTGTTTCGACGAGATGTCCAATTTGATGAGAACTTTCCTTTGATGAATTCTCTATTCCTAGCTTATCCCTCATCTCCTACTACTCATTTCTCATATCTTGAGGATTAATCATACCTTGAGGATGAGGATGATGCTCCATCTATTTTGTTGCCTCTATATATTCATCCTTTACCCAAGTGAGCCCATAGTACTATTGATGTAGTTGGACCTTTGACAAGTGATCATTCAAACTCTTGTTGCACTCATGCAATGAAATCAGGTGTGTCTTTTGAGTCATACCATTTCAAATGATCCTCAAAAGTTATAAGAGTTGATTGGTACTTTTGAGTGGGATAGTGCTATGGCAGATGAGTATCATTCTCTGATGAAGAATCATACTTGGGATTTAGTTCCTCTTCCTAAGGGAAGAAAGCTGGTTCGATGCAAGTCGGTGTACCATACCAAATATTTTGCACATGGTTCTATTGATAATTATAAGGCTCATATTGTTGTAAAGGTTTTCTCTCAGGTCAAAGGTATCAATTATTCAGAGATCTTTGCCCCTATTTACAAGATGAATTATGTTTTCCTTGTACTTTCCCTTGCAACCTCATAGGGATGGTCAGTATTTCAGATGGATCTGAAGAGTGCCTTCCTTCATGGTGATCTCCATGAAGAGATTTATATGGAGTAGCCACATGGTTTTACTAAGGACTATTTGCTGGTTTGCAGACTTCGTCATTTACTATATGGTCTCCAATAGGCCCCTTAGACTTGGTATGAGAAGATGGGCACTTTTTTACTTTCTTCTAGCTTCACACAATGTCATTTCGATCCCACAATGTATATTCATAAACAACGGGGTCTTTTGATCATTGTGTTATATGTGGATGATTCGATATTTATAGGAGGTTCATCCTCCATGATCCAAAATGTTCAGTGAGCCTTTGATGGAGCAATTTAAGATGACAAATCTTGGCCTTCTACACTACTTTCTTGGTTTACAGGTTATTCAGTCTTCAAATGGGATTTCCATATTTCAACAAAAGTATGCTCTTGACATGCTTTGTAGATTTGGCATGCTTTATTGTAAGGATACTCCCACACCATTCCATTTAAGTATTGTATTGTATTCCACTTGTACTACTGCTTTAATAAATGCTATATTATACAGGTAGATGGTTGGCAGTCTTTTGTAACTGACACATTCACGTCCCGATATTTTGTTTATGATTGGTCTTGTCTCTCGATTCTCACATGATCCACATGAGAGTCATTAACAAGCTTCCAAACAAATTTTGAGATATATTTGGGGAATCTCAAATTATGGTATTCACTATGCATTAGGAGATCCTCAGATTATTTGCTTCATTGACTCAGATTGGGTTGGTGATGTCAATGATAGGAAGTCCACTTTTGGGTTTGTTTTCTACCTTGGTTCTAGCCCCATTACACGGTATTGTAAGAAGAAATCTACTATTGCATTATCATCCACAAAGGCTGAGTATTGTGCAACAATTTTGGCCAACCATGAGGTTTTGTGGCTTCAAAAATCTCTGACTAAGTTTGGTTTTCCTCTTGATAGTCCCACTATTCTTTGGTGCAATAATAAGAGTGTCATTCACATTTCTTGCAACGTAGTGGAGCATCAATGTACTAAGCACATAGAGATCCACATGCACTTTATATGACAGTTGATTCAGGATGGTTTTCTCACCTTAGAGTACATGCCTACAAAGGAGCAGGTTTTCTCACCAATTGATGCTTGGGGTGAAGGAAGTTGTCCTTGGGGGGTCTTCATAAGGCCTTCCTTCCTTCATGTTTTTACATGATTTCATCTCTTTTTGCAGTGGATTTTTTCCCATGAGGTTTTCTCCATTTCTCCACTTTTTAGAGATATTTAGTTGTATTGGGTACCTCATCAGGCCTAGTTGTTGGGACCCATTCATGCTTTCCTTATTTTTATGTATTGGTTTTTAGAGTTGTTTAGCTACTCCCTAAGTTATACTTAAGGGGGGTGTTAGAGTTATCATGTATTAGAGAATAATTAATTAATATTTAATTAATTATTATTCTAATTCTCATGCACTTAAGCTAAAATTAGGTTTTCTTTATTACTTAACTCCATGTTTTATTTATGTTAACTACAAAGCTAATATTAGATCAATTCGTCTCATCACACAGGATGTGGACACTTATAATGATCTAATCCCTTTATCATTAGGGTTTCTCTTATAAAGAATTAATTCTCTCTTGTATTATTCATTTTGTAAGTATTTTATTTTTGAGGAATAACAAATCTTTGTTTTGTAGAGCTCTTGAGTAGAAGGTGTTTTTTTGTTGTTTGATCCTATGTCTCGTGTTATTTACAAATTTAACATGAAGGAAAATGGGTTCACCAATATGAAGGGGGTATGATGCACCTATCTTCCTTATTTCATTGGGAAAAAGAGATACCCTAGGGAAATATTGACTTTCAACCCTTAGGTGAGTGAACCTTAATGGAGATCTTGTTGTTTTCCGTATGACTTAGGATGGGGTAAATCATCCTGAAACACACTTTTGGGAGATGAATGAAAAATACCAAATGAATGAAATTATGCATGAAGAAGGTAAAGATGAATATGAAGTGAAATAGATGAAATAAATAAGAAATAAACACAAAGATTTTATACCTTCATAGTCTTCTCCTCTTAATGGATTGAGCTCACAAGAAGCACCCATTTCTTGCAGATTTGCTCCAAAGATTGAGATGGATGTGGTTGCTCAATATTTTAGCATGATGATGGTATGATGGAGATGGATTGGAGGGATGTTTTGACAACATAAGGATAGAATGGATGTGTGTTGAAAGAATGAGAGCCAAGGCCTCATTATATAGAAATTTGGTGAGAGGAATCAAGGGCTAGGATTGGTTGGTTAATGGAGGGTTGAGATTGAAAGAGGGATGTGGTTTGGATCAAAGAATGAAGATTGATTAGCCTTGTGAAAAGTGTCACAAGATGGATAGGGGTAAAATAGGGAGGTGTGCTCACACATTGGGAAGAGAGACATTCAATTTTTGTAAGAGATAGGGTGGCTTGTGTAAGAGGTTAGTGGGGGTAGGTGAGATGTAGGAATTTAAAATTAGGAAATAATGGTAATGAGGATTAGGGATCAGGGTTAGATCAACTAATCAAGGATTAATTGATTAACGAGGATAGGTTGAGTTAATAAATCAAGGGTTTCTAAACTTGGATGGAGTTAAAAGTTGGAGAATGGGATAATAATGATTAGAATGGGGATAAGGTAAACTAATCAGGGATTAATTAACCTAAGAAAGGTTAGGGGATTTTAGAGAAATGTAGGAAAAGGTTAACTTTAATAAAATAAATGTAGATTTATTTAATTAAAGGTGGTGGAATGTAAGGATAATGAGAAAATTAATTAAATAAATATCAAATATTAGGATAAGGTGACATAGGTTAAATTAAATAAATAACAAGTATTTATTTAATTAAATATTATTTTTGGTGACTAAATTTTGCTCCTCTTTAAGATGATGTTGCAACTAAGAGAAGTAACATCATTTCAAAGAAGAATAAAACATAGTGGGAGGGATAAGGATAAGTACTAGAAGCATGATGCCCCAGTCACTAGGAAGGATGAGGAAGGATACCGAGGAGGTAATGGTATGCCCCCTTGAGAGGACATGCAGGTTAGGAGAACATAGGTGTGCTCTCGAAATGGATGATAGGTCTAAAGGATGAAGGATGAAAAGATAGATGAAAATGAAAATGGATGGGAGAAGATAAGAATGATGAAGACAGGGATGGAGAGGGAGGATGGATGATCATCATGCTATAATGATAAGCAAAACCTCGATTTGATATTGTACTTGACATTATGTATCAAGGTATAAGGAACCAGGGTGATAATGTGTCAAGTATGTGATCAAAGGGTCAAGTGTAAACATATGCCTTATAACACCATGATATGGAAGACCATGATGCACTTATGGAAATAGAGTGCAAAAGACCATGATAAATACAAATAGTAATAAAACACATAAGCAATAAGAAATCATGCACATTAAGCCAAAAGAAAAGAAGGACTATGCTCCTAGTCAAGCTAAAAATTGATTGATGGATTAATGATGATGATAAGGATAGAAAAGTTAATGATAAGAACAATGCATACCCCAAGGGTTGTATTGTTAATAATAAGAAAAATATATGGATTGGGAAGGATACATCCCTATGATGATAGTTGGATTAAAGTGGATTAATAGATTTTAGCTGATTTGGATTAAGATGATGGCTTGCTTGTGGATGATGAGCTATATTGAATGGTTGGATTGCATGGATTAGGATTGGTTGCATTGGATAGGATTGGATTGTGATGGTTGGATTGGAAGGAGATATGGATCAAATAAGATATGATTGGATGAAGGATAGGACGATTAGGATAGAGGAATGGATGAGATCCAATGACAAGGGAGAACCAAGTTTTAGGAAAAGAATGGAAGGATAAATGGATTATGTGGATAGGAGATAAATAGATTTAGTAGATGGAAGATAGGTGATGGGAAATAAGACGATGGTGGATGAAGGATAGGAGGATGAAGCTCCAAGGATTAGTTGCAAAGGCTAAGATGCCCCACACTAGAGGTAATGTAATCATGGATGGAAGGATAAATGAGATGGATGGATAGTGTATAAAGGACACGGGTGGAAGTAAGAGTGAGGATAGACTCATCCAAAGCATGGATGGATATTTTTCCCCTAGCTTTATGAATATCAAGGGTGAAAAGAGGGGGTGAATTGGATAGGATGGGGGATGGAAGATATGGATATGATAAGTGGATAAGATATAGATGCATAGATATTTGATCCCTAGGCTCTTCATTAAGATCAAAGATGGGAAGGAAAGATGGACTTGGATAAGATGAGGAATATGTGATGAATGATATGGATAGGATAATGGATATGAGATATGTGATGCTCATGTAGATCCTTAACCTTGTCAAGATCAAAGAAGGAAAAAGGGAGAGGGGATTTAGATATGATGTGAGGATTGAGGTAGGATAAGGGATATGAGATGGAGGATATGGATAGGATGTGGTATGGATGAATCTTGCCCCCAGGTGTAGAGTGCAAGAGGATGGGGAGGAAAGACTCAAACATCTAGTTTCATAGATGATATCCCTTGATTATGGGCTATTATGCTCATATACATTGGTAGAATGATGGTGAGGGGGATAAAATGGATTGGGAGATGGAGAGGGATATGGATTTATGAAAAGGATTGGATAAGAGGGATGGAAGGATGGAAAATGGATGTTGGATAATGGATGGGTTGATGGAAGACTTGTGGATGAGTGAATGTAAATAAAAATTGGCACACACCTTGAAGGGTGGTGGAATTGTGGAAGTGAAGAGAATTTTTATTTTAGAGGTTTAGATGAAGGAGTGGGTGTAGATTTTGGGACATAAGGACCTAAAATGGATGGAGGGGATGAAGGATTATTAGATGGAGTGAAAGACATAGGATTTGGTGAAGCTTTTGGATGAATAAGTTTGGATGCCAATTTTGATTTTTCTTTGGGATGCATTGATTCTATGAGTTTTTTTGGAATCCACATGGTTTTGGTCTTTGATTTTTTCTTCATGGGCCTTTGTGGCCTTTGGGATTTTTAAATTTTGGATCATATTTTTCTTGGTTTTTGCATGTCTTTTTGATGTGACATGTTGATCCTTTGAGTTTTATGGATTTTTAGCTTTATGCATTTGAGTTTTGAGATCCAAATTTCTTCCAAGAGCAATGGGATTGGTGGATAGATATGAATGATGTGGAAATATTATGAATGAATTGGTATAAGTAGTATGTTAGAAGGATTTCAAAGGTATGTGCTTTGGTTGATCTTGATTTTGGATGTGAGGTGATGGATAAATAGGATACATATATTTTAGAATAGGAATGATAGGTGGTGAAATGTAAGGACCCAAGATGGATGGAGGGGATGAGGGACTTTGTTTTGGGATATAGAGACCCAAAATAGATGGAAGGGATGAGGGTTTGGGATTTGACACATAAGGGCCCAAGATAGATTTAGAGGATGGGGAATATGGATATTGGAATTTAGATGGAGGGATTTTGGATTTTGGATGGGTGGAAGGAGTACCAATGTCTAAAGCCTTATAACTAAGGCCATGGTAATTAGGATTTGATTGGATTTGTAAGGGTTCTAAGATGCCTTGCTCATGAAGGCCTAACCCTTTTCCTTGATAATGCATGGCTTGGAAAATCCTTTTCCAATGGGATACTTGTTTTTTTGGAAGCAAGATGCAATTCCATTTCAAGGGGGGTATGACATGGAAGGGATGATAGGATCTTGGATTAGACCAACTTGGATGAAAGTGGAGGAACCCAATTGATAAGTAGGGGGTTCATGGGTAGCTTGGATAGGGGTGATCGAATCTTGTGGAGGGTTAGAATCATGAGACATGGAGATGAAGGGATACTTTGATCTTGACTTGGGGTAATAACATGGGATGAGGTGGATGGTATAGTGTGCTCTTGGTTATGAGATGGAAGGAGATCATGACATGGAGTTGGAGGGGTGTTTTGATCATGAGAGGGGAGAGGATCATTAGATGGGGTAGAAGGGATGCTTTGATCTTGATTTAGAGAGGGATTATGTAATGGAGTGGAAGAGGTAATTTGATCTTGAGATGGAAAGGGATCATTGGATGGGATGGGAGGGACATGTTGTTCTTGATTATAAATGAGATCATATTATGGAGGAGAAGGGGTTCCTTGATCTTTATATGGAGGGGAATCTATGTTATCATGCTTTGGATTGGGGGATTGACATAGCTCATTTGGTCTGGATGGTGTGATGGGTAAGGAAGGTTGGATAAATGCTTCAACTTGGATGGATGGAGTAGTAGAGGATTGATGATATTTAGGGGATTGAGATTTATCTTGATGTGGAGGTGATGAAGGTGGATGCATGACATGGGAAGCTTTCACAAATTTGTTTTTGCATGGGGAACTAAGCAACCTTTGCAAGTATTCCTTGGAGCTAATTATTATGAGGGACATGGGGTGAATTTGACTGATAAGATTGGTGTGACATGGATTGCAAGGATGTGTGAGAGGAAAAAGTGGAATAAGAGGTAGAAGCTTTCATGGATTGGTAAATTGAGGATAATGATGAGGAACTCGAAAAGGATTGGGAGATGGGGATTGGGATGTGGATGGGGTTGTAGAGGAAGTTTGGCTAAAGGCTTGGTCTCCCTTGTCAAAGGAGGGGGAAGGATAAGCAAGAGATGGTGGAGTGGGATTGGATGAAGGTGTAGAGGATGTAATTTTAGCACCAATTCCAAGGATATATCTAAGCATGGCACCCTTATCATTATTAAAGTAGTGGGTGAAGATAAAATTGGTGATGGAGTCCCATGAGGATGACATGGGTGGTATGGATGTGGGTGGGATTTGAGGGGGACTTTGGATGGGTGATTGGTGGAAGCTTGGATAATTTTGTCTAATGATCATCGATTCAAGGTGATCCATAATATTTGTTGGAAGAATGAAGAATAAACCCTCCGGTGTGTTGTCATTGATGCCAACATTGGTGGTTGACAATTTTTGTCTGATTTGATAAATAGTGTTTGTGTTACTTTGATCCGGTAATTTGGTCTGAAATTGTTCATATTAGAAGATCACCCTATTTAGTTTTAATGTGTTATTCATGACTATTAAATACATCTATGAACAATTTTTGAGAAATTTTGGTTGAATGGGCTGAAAGATATGAATGACAAAAGTTCAACATATAGTTTTTTGCTTATAATTGTGCAAAGTGATATGAGTTGATTAGTCTGCATTCCTTCAATATTTTGATTTAGTACTTACAAATTTGGGAGATGGTTTATAGGTTTCATCTCTACACTTAATCCAAATGGTGCACAATCATATAATCATATGGTTGATTGGTGTTAGTCAACTTGGCCTATTTTAGTGATTAAGTCCTCTTCTAGCCAATCTTATACTTGAATAAGTGGTATGCATATTAATATGTTTTTGTGGATGTCAAAGAGATCTTTCTTAGGTCTGAGCTGACCTAAATTATGCCTTGCAAATTTTGGTTTGAGCGTGAAAGGAGCCTTGTTTCAAGATTTAAGTTGACAAGCTATTTTTAAATTAAGTATAGGTACATCTAATTAGGCCAACTTAGTTGATATATGCAAATGTAATAACATATATATGGAACATTTTTGTTTTGTAGAGATGATGAGATTGTGATATAAGATGCGTGATAGTGTGATACTATGCAAACTTATAAGTTTGAATGTAAAAGATTAGTATCAAGGCATAATTTTTGTGTATGTTGAGCAACAAGTCAGAGTAGGATTTTTCTTTCAGAGCTTAATTAGAACTCAATTCAACACATGAAAGGTGTATTCTATTAGTTCAATTTTTGGCAGTGAGCCACACTCCATTTTGTAATCATTTCGGGTTGTGAGACTTTCAAGGATAGTGTGTCCTAGCAGTATGCCCCTGTAATATCTTATAACCGGTTATAATATATTGTGAGCTAATCCTCACCATGGTTTTTCCATTTTTGGGTTTTCCACGTAAAAATCCTAGTGTTTATGTGTCATGTGGTGTTATGATTCCTTTCATGTCTTTACTTATAGTTGCAATTAGATATGTTTTAATTATTGGATGGTTTATAGCTAAATGGTTTACTAGAATACTGATTCACCCCCCTCTTAGTATTCTAGGTGTTCAACAATATTCTCACTATCATCATAGGGATTAGGATATGGGTGCATGATATTGGGTTGGGTTGGAATGGATGAAGGTGGATTAGAATATATTAGGTTGGATGGAGGATAGCTTAAGTGAGGTGGAAAGTTTGGGATTGGTTTTGGATGGGGATAGATAAGGGATAAATTGGATATTAGGGGATGATGATTAGGAAAAAATGAATGATTAAAATGATTATAAAGGATTATGATGGGATGATTAGGATAAGGTGATTAAGAATAAGGGAGAATAGGATGAAAATGGATGTTTAGGATAATAAGGGATTGCTATGATGAGATGGGGGGGGGTGATTAGGATTAGAAGGGGTGATTAAGATGAAAATAGTGGATTAGGATTAGAAGGGGTGATTAAGATGAAAATAGTGGATTAGGATGGGATGACTAGGATTAGAAGGGGTGATTAAGATGAAAATAGTGGATTAGGATGGGATGATTAGGATGGTATGATTAGTATGTAGAGGGATGATGAAGATAGGAAGAATTGGATGGGGTGAAGGTTTTGCTTGCTTGACTAGGAGATAGAATTAAAAGCACATAAACAAACAAAGTGGCCAAGTTTGATGGATTTTTGTAGTGTATGTTAAATCCTCAGCCCCTTGGCTGATTCGTTTTCCATTGGTTTTGCAGAAGAAGACACTTCAAGCACTTGTTCACAAACCTAAATTAGTCAAGTGGGTTTATAGACTAATGTGGTCCCACGAACTTGGAATCTCCTTTGATACAAGGGAGGGACACCCTTTTGGGTTATGCATCACCTTTTTTCTATGAGAGTGGACAAATAAGGGCCTCTTGGAATGGAAGGATGACCTAATCACTCTCTCCTCAGAAAGATACATATAGCTTATGCAATGTCGAGGATTTATATCTCACTCAAGGGAGACTTATGATGGGAATCTACAAGGCATGATCCACATCCCTTGCACCACACTAGCCTATGACCGAAAGGTCTTAATCTAGGATACACAAAGATGCTAGGTCATCTTATATATCTAAATAGCTGGGAGGAGAGGGTAACCCACTCTCCACCTTCACTTATCCAAGGTATAAAGTTCTTGGAGGCTTAGCCCAAATTGAAAAAAAATCTACTTCCAAGAGAGGTGTCTTTCTATTCACCTCTCGCTCTTTATACTCTGGCAAAACACAAGAGTTGGGGTTGTCCCCTAGGGTGATGAAATCCCTAGGCAACCCCCCTAAAAGGAATGATCCAAGTGTTTTTGATCCCCAAGATCACACAAAGCATGAGGGGAGAGCGTACACATGTTGGGTTCCTTGGGATAAAAAGAAAAAGAAAAAGAGTAAGTGATGTTTTTGATCCTCAAGATCACACTAGGTGCAAGAGGAGAGCATACACACCACTCACTCAAAGACACATCAAACAAAAGTTCATTAACCTTAAGAAACAAAATGTGCCCAGATTAGTGGAAAAAAATGAAAGCCTTGGACAAAAAAATTTGTAAGAAAATGTTAATAGTTTGATGATTTTTCCTTTGAAAATCAATTTCAAGCTACAAAACAAGTGGGTAGATGATAAGATGATCACATAAAATTATTGCTAGCAATAAATAATCATAAAAAATTGGAACCCATTTTGAAATGAGGGGGGTTGACACACTTAACCCAATGATGGGGGGTGTAATGCGGTCTTATGCTAATGGGGGTTCGGGGGTGAAGCCCCTAAAGACAATTTTTTTGGATAAGAAAAAGGTAGTTTTTGATGATTTTTGCCTTAAAAAAACATTAAAACCCTGCAACATGCATTAGTAACTCGGAAACAACAATTAGATGAAGAAAATAGCTAAAATAAGGCTTAAAGATGCAACCTAAAACATAGGCACAATTTTGCAGATAAAGTTATGCTTCTATTAAAATAGAGGCACCATTATGTGAATAGAGGCACTGTTTTGCAAATTAGGCCAAAAAGGTAGCTTTTGGGGGTGAAAATTTGATGTTTTTCAAATACCCAATTGAGAAAACAGTCTGAGAATACATGTAATGACATAAAAATATAAGTTTGATGCAAAAAAAACCCGAGAAACACCAAAATATGTCCCCTAAAATAGAGGCGCAACATTTTTTAATAGAGGCACCACAATTTTGAACGAAGGCGCCACTTTGCAGAATGTGCCTAAAAATAACCCTCAAAAGTTAGAAAATGAGGTTTTGCACTAACTTAGATGGAGAAATAGATAGATGAACATGTGGGGGGCCTAAAAACATGAATATCTAGCCAAAATATGCCCCATAATGCAATGAAAATGATGCAAAAATGAGGAAAACCCTAGGTGGCCTAGAAAGCTTGTAAAAAGCCCTGGTCTCACAAAACTTTAAAAACACCTAGTTTAAGCATGTAAATGATGGATAAACCTACAAAACAGAGTGTTAGGACAATGAAGAAATGCAAAAAAATATGTTAGAAGCTGAACAAACCCTAGATCTAAGTGAAAATGATGAATGAAGTGCTAGAAAACAAAAAACACAACAATTTTGAACATATGTGCCTTAGTTTTGAACTTAGGTGCCATAATTTTGAACTTAGGAACAATAATTTTTAACCTAGGAACCTTTTTGTGTAGCAGAGGTGTAGATTAGTAGGGTCTATCCAAAAACAACACTTGCAACTTCAAAACTCACCAAAATTTCATGAAACGTTAGAACAAAGGGTGGGGTCCCACCAGGCATGCCAAAATGAAGAAGGTAAAGATGAATATGAAGTGAAATAAATGAAATGAATAGGAAATAAACACAAATATGTTATACCTTCATAATCTTCTCCTCTTCATGGATTGAGCTCACAAGAAGCACCCATTTCTTGCATATTTGCTCCAAAGATTGAGATGGATGTGGTATGATGGAGATGGATTGGAGGGATGTTTTGATAGCATAAGGATATTATGGATGTGTGTTGAAAGAATGAGATCCAAGGCCTCATTATATATAAATTTGGTGAGAGGAATCAAGGGCTAGGATTGGTTTGTTAATGGAGGGTTTAGATTGAAAGAAGGATGTGGTTTGGATCAAAGAACGAAGATTGATTATCCTTGTGACAATTGTCACACAATGGATAGGGGTAAAATGGGGAGGTGTGCTCACACATCACACATTGGGAAGATAGGCATTAAATTTGTGTAAGAGATGGGGTTGCTTGTGTAAGAGGTTAGTGGGGGTAGGTGAGATGTAGAAATTTAAAACTAGGAAATAATGGTAATGAGGATTAGGGATAAGGGTTAGATCAACTAATCATGGATTAATTGATTAATGAGGATAGGTTGAGTTAATAAACCAAGGGTCTATTAACTTGGGTGGATTTAAAAGTTGGAGAATGGGATAATGATGTTTAGGATGAGGATAAGGTTAATTAATCAAGGATTAATTAGCCTAAGAAAGGTTTTTGGATTTTAGAGGAATGTAAGAAAATGTTAACTTTAATTAAATAAATGTAAACCTATTTAGTTAAAGATGTTGGAATTTAAGGATAATGGGGAAATTAATTAAATAAATAACAAATATTTATTTAAATTTTGAATATTAGGATAAGGGACATAGGTTAAATTAAATAAGTATTTATTTATTAAATATTATTTTTGGTGACTATAATGCAATGTAACACATGAAACCTCTAAATTAAACCTTAATCTGGTAGAATCCAGAAAGCAACTGCAGATCTGAGGAGGGTACAATTTTATGCTCTTATCACAAAAAGGTTGTGCTGAGTGTCCTCTTGGGACTCATTTGCCCAAGGGTGAATGGGTCTTGCTACAGGGGTTGAAAATATTCTTTCATAGTCCTCTCGTCCTTGGCCTGTACTCCTGATTCCTCCAGGTTTCACAGTCAAAAATTCAAAAATAAATTCTGAAAGTGAGTTTTTGTGGCTTGATGACAATATTGACAACTTTTGCATCTTTGAAAAATTTTGCAATTTTTTTTCTTTTGATAGATCTTCTATTCTTCTTCAACCCGAGATCTGCAAAACACACAAGAGGGAAGAGTTGTTTGTTTTTGGTGAATGGGGGTTTTCCTTGGTCAAACACCGTTTTGGTAATTAAACCTTGAAACATGAACGAAATGATGAATACATAATTATTATGTTGCAACTCACTAAACCCTTATTTTTAAACCCTTGAAGGATTGAAACTTAGTACACCTCTCCAAGGTCTAGATCTTGCATGAAATGGCTTGATTGATGATGTGATCTTTATGCTTGAATCTTGACTTGAATACTTGAAACCTACATCAGAATGTTAGCTCCAAAAACATGCATGATGCTTGATAAATTTGAGATGATGCTTGAGATCTTGAATGGCGCAACAAATGATTGAGAAATCTGCTCTTGAACACCTTTGACAATAATCTTAGCTCTTGTGATTTCTCTCTTGCTTGCTCTTGAAAATATAGGATTTGAATTGATAAAAAGACCTTGCTTTTATAGATAATTTTCTAATTTCTCAAGAATTAAACATTACAAGTTGACATTTGAATTTGAATTTGGGATCATAAAAAGGCCGCAAAAAATATATTTAAAATTTGAATTAAGAAATTAAAGGGGACCCATTCACCCAAGGGTGAATGGGTTTTTACCTAAATTTTGAAGACCTATTCATTTCAGGGTGTTAAAAATGATAATTGCATTAATTAAATCATGATTCCTCTTTCAAAAACTGTAATTAATAAGGCTTGCAGATGCATAATAGGGCCAATTAGAGGCTTAATTAAGTACAATTCATTAAGGGACCCAAACATAGTGTGAAAATGTAAAGGATTACATTTTATGACACTAAATTTAGCCCCCACTTTAGTGAGAGGATGAGCCCTACACTCAAACTCACACTAAAGTAGTCAAACAAGTGTCAAGAGATGTCTAATCGTAATTGTTGGAAAGATAAGACAACAAAGGTCATGGAGGATGATCAAGCCCCCAAGATCTAAGATCTCATGAAAAACCAACAAAGGTACAAAGAGTCACATTCCTATGTTAAATATGCAACAACAAGACAAGATACACAAGCATACCATGTCAAAATTAAAGAGAAGAGAGAGAGGGGATGGATCAAGCCTCAACTATTTTTCCAATTGGTATGGATAAAGCCTTATTTGTTTTTCCAAAAAATTTTACAAGTGGAAATCCATTATCCACAATGCAAAAAAAATGCACTCACACGGGCTAGTGAAATCCGGTTTCCACTAGGTGATCCCTAAAAAGTGGCTAATGAAAAATTTGGGCTAGGTCTAGGTTCCCATTGTACTAACCATACCATTTAGTTATACCTCATAATAACTTTGATAAGGTGCCACAAAAATGGTTACAAGGTTAGAAAGTTGCGTTATGCTAGGCCCTCATGAAAAAGGCTCCACTGTCAAGCAAGTTGTGTTATGCTTGGTGGCCTTCAAAACATAAAGGCTCCTGTTGGTTCCCAAAATTGCAAATTGCAAACCTTAAGAATATGTCAGGCTCTATGGTCAGGTTTAACAATGTTTTGGCCAACAAATGGAATTAACCAATGTGGTTAGAATTCCCTGCTCTTCAAGTTCTGCGAGACCTAGGCGAGTGCACCTTAATCACCAATAAAAATTAAGCTCTTCCAAAATTAGATGGTGATGATTAAACAGATTATAGATTTCACAAAAATGTAGAGGGTTTGTATTATCACAATATCCTTAGCAAATTCATCCACTCATAATCTATTTTGTACTGGCATGAAAGTTTGAAACATATAACTAACCTCTACTTCTACTCCTAATGCTGCAACTAATATGTATAAATGGGTTTTTATGAACTGTTTTATAATAAATACGATCAATGCCTTCTTATATTGGGAAATGGAGTCAAATTGTGAATGATAGGTGTCTTCCTTTAGGCTAACTCGAATTGTTTGGAACTCTCAAATGTTTATAGCTTTTATAAACGTGCAAGGTTATCAATTACCAGGCTCTTCTTATAAATCCCAATGATATCTCCCCATGTTTTTGAAAAGTTAAGCATCATTTACAGGGCGCCATACCCTTCACAACCAGCCACAAGGGCCAAAAAAGAACAATACTAAACAACTAACATAAAGGAAAAAAAGTAGAAACAACCTGAAGGCAGCACAACGACCGCAAAGCAACAGTTGATAGACAGGCACAGGGAGCAGCTAACTGGCGTTGTCCCAGTTTTTAATCAGGAGGTCCATCGCCTCATCACCCACCCATTCTTTGTTCTCCTGGCTATTTTTTCCCTCCATCTCCTCCTTTATAGCATTAGACAGGGTGCTCATGACAAAGTGGCCCAACTTCATGGTGAAGTGGGTTAGCCCCCGAAACCTTTTGTCAAGAGTGTCCATTCTCTTCACCACATCACCTAACTCCACCCCGAAGTCCATAGTCCCCTGAACCTCTCCAAGCTCATCCACCAGGGGATGTAGAGAGTGCAAGGTAGAGCCATCAATAGGAATCTTGCTGTCCACCGGAGTCAACTAGGGCCTCTCCACAATTTCTTCCTCTTCATCTTCAGATTCTTCTTCCTTGTAACCTTTGCTGTCAGACTGCTCCTCCTCAGAGTCTTCAATAATCAACCTCTTTTTGCTGTTCTTAGCCAGTCTCACAAATCTCCTCCTAGAATTTTCCCCACCAGTTGTCTCAGTGGTCCCCACAACTGTATCACCTCTGGAGTCTTTCCTAACAACATTCTTGCCCTTACCATCCTTAGTCGTCGAGGCTAGCATGCTTTTATCCTTACCTTTTTTTGTTAAAGTGGCCTTATAGGCCGAGTTTGCCTGACTAGATTTTAGTTCATAGAGTCCTTCCGCAGCGCTGGCATGGGCCTTGCCTAGCCCACCCTTAAGTTTTTTGGTGGTAATTTTGGCTTTAGGATTCCCCACAAGGCCCGAATTGGATTTCCTAGGAGGGCTTTTAGACTTGGCTGGGGAAATTTGCACAGTTGAAAGGGGTTCAATGTTCTCAATGCGGACCACCGTGATGGCTTTAGGCGGACAGAGAGCCAGATGAAAGTGATATAGTCTCAGGATAAGCCCCTGATGGAGTGAGAGCGGCAGGAGATCAAAGGGGTTACGGTTGGCCAACTCTTTGCACTTGTCGATAGAGTTTTCAAGGTCCATTAAAAGAAAACCAATTAAGATTTGAAAGGATTTTAATCCTTGCTCGAA
This sequence comes from Sequoiadendron giganteum, assembly GCA_007115665.2. Taxonomy (NCBI): domain Eukaryota; kingdom Viridiplantae; phylum Streptophyta; class Pinopsida; order Cupressales; family Cupressaceae; genus Sequoiadendron; species Sequoiadendron giganteum. The sequence continues at coordinate 273,492,533 of CM021100.1, read as the reverse complement.
GAAGCCAATTAAGATGATTTTTTAAAAAAGGATTTTAATTCTTGCTGGAAAAAACCAATTAAAATGAATCACATAGAGGAAACAAATGTGTCTTGATAAATCAAATATACCCTTAGTATAGGGATTTAAATAACAAGGAAATATCACTCTGGAGACAATAAAATAACATTCATCAATTAATATCAACAAACAATTGAACACTAGAATTTTGACCACGAGATCTTATAACTTCTTGTCCATTAATTCACTTCAAGAGATTTTATAATTCATATTAGAAGGCTTTATTAAAAATAATTTTCTGTTATATCCTCTTCTTGCTCCTATTATCTATCTAACTCTATAACTATCTATTTTCGGTCTTGGTTTCCCTTTTATAGATAAGGGAAGTGACAAGCTTCAAACTGTTGCAAAGTTTTATTATATTAATTATTTTTTGCAGCAAAATATTTAATTTTAACTTCATCCTGTGAATAATTTCACTAATAATATACTACTCCTTTACATTTATTCTTTCCCCTTATTTTAGAAAATATCCTTGGGGTAAAAACAATTACCCACCTAAAAGCTTTCATATTTTCTTAATTCCCTCGGTGGAAATATTTCACTTCCTAGTGAAAATATTTTCATCAGCAATAAAATCTATATTTCCCCCAAATAAATGTGGTGATTTTAATAAATTTTATTTAAAATATTCACCACATATCATTGCAATAATATTTTATTTTCTTCACCGCGATGCCGCACCCAAATTATAGTTTCTATCGTGGTCCTTTGCAAGAATGTGGGGAATTAATCTACCATACTTCAACGAAATAAAATTTTATTTTATCCTTCCATTGTGATACTGTAGGGATTTTTTGAGTTTTTGTTTTTGGCTTTGCGGGGATGCAGGAGAAACATTTGGGTTACCGCAACACCGCCTTCACTTTAGGGTTTCTTGCTTGCCTTCCTGTAGGGGTGCTGGAATTGCTTCTTTGCAGTCATTTCTCAGCTGGCTCCATGGACTCCCTGAAGAGATCCATGTTCAATTCCTTGAGCCTGGCACATGTAATGGTTGAATATAAATCATTACCTTTGTGTAAAGAATCAATCTGGGCAGTAGATGAAAGGATTCTCTTCACTCTCCCACACAAAGTTCTCAATCAATTATATCATTTTCCATTTTCTCAAGTTTGGAAATGGCATTATAATTTAGTGTCTCCATCCCAATGAACCATATGTTTGAATGAGTCACTAGTTAAATGGTTGGGTTGCTATGTGGCTGAAGCTGAAGCTTCATTTGCTTTATGTTCAATAAAATGAATACCCATTTCATCTTTCCAAATTCACAGTATTTCAGTTCAAGCATTAATTCACATGATGGTATGTTATCAGAATCTCTTGGATAGATAAAATATCTCCCAGGAAAGCATCCAAATTATTTTGTATTGGTCTTGTAGGAAGATTCTTAGAATCACTATAGAAACTTTTCTCCAAAGTGTAGTAATTTGAGGTGAATTCATCTAAAGATCTATTTACATCACTAGTCCATGGATCATGATTTTTTGTGGGATGTAACTGTAAAACAAGCATCAAACATATATTCCAATCCAATAACTAGAGCATTTTTGTAGATAAATTCTTTGCTTTATCTTTAGTTTGCAAAATTTAAAATAGATCGATGCTTTCAAATGTAACTTTGGATTCCTCGTCAACCACATTAGCATAGACATTTACAATAGCAATTTTTTAAATAAGAGAAGACTCTTCAATTGGAGTAAATATGAAGTTGTCAAAGGTAGAAACTCCTCTGGTAGTAATTTTTTCAGAACCAACAACCCATTTCTATGGTGAAATTACATCAAGGAACAACTTCATATCTTTTAATTCTTTCTCACTCACCTCATAACATATCAAACTCAAGATCATAATGTAATACATTTGAATCACTCAACGAACTTGAATCTATGGCACATAAAACTACCATTCAACTATTATGAACTAGAGAAGCATATTCAGCTGAATTATATCCATGGCATGAATTAAAATCCATAAGTTCTTGATCACTCATTCCAAAATTGATAGAGTCCCCTTATGTCTTATTAGATATCTGATACAATGCACATTATTATAGTGAAAGCCTATTTTCAGATCATTTCATTTAGCACTAGCATTGATATCCACCAATAAGAAAAATGAATAGATCTTGTTTGCTTGAATGTACCTCTATGAAATTAGATGTCAATCCTTAGATGAAGCACACTTTATTACAAATCCAGTTCCAATTATTGATTCCATTCAATTCAATCACTTTGCCAAACATTTCTTAAAGGTGATGCAGGAGCATCTAAGGTGTAAGAGCAATCCTTTGTCACCAAAAATATTTTTATTTTGCTTTGTTGATTTTAATAAGGGCTTAGGTGGTAGAAAATAATATTTTTCATTTGCAACTATGTATTTTCCTATTGAGTGAAAATGTGATGTAAATTTTGGTGGGAAAGGACCCCCCGATAACTCGGTAAATGTAACTTGTGAAAGAATATGCCTTTGGGCATCCCACTTTTGGAGGAGGTCAAAAGAGGTCATATTTGCATGTACATGTGTCATTTGTTGTCATAAAGTGGGCTGCCATGAAATATTTTTTATATTGTTTGCATGTCTTTGCATGCAACAACCGTTATGACAAGCTGTAAGGAATTTGTAAGAGATGTAAGTTGTCATAGTATCTTAAAATTGATTGATCAAGAGTCTAGGTGCCCAAGAGAGGTTGTCATGCATTATGCCACATGTCTTATGGTAGATTTTTAAACTTCCAAGGTTGGTCGTGCTTTTCTCAAGGTGGTTTCAGTTGATGGTTTTTGAAAACCAAGTGTTGTTTTCTTCTTCCACTTTCTCTATTAATTCATGCTTGCTCATTTGGAGAAGGGGGCTTGGAGAAGTGAAGTTTGCATACTAAAATGTTGTTGAAATTGCACTAGATTGTTGAAGACAAGTTTTGTTGTAGGTGTTGCATGTGAGATTGTAGAGGAGCCCATGAGCTTCAAATATTTATAATCTTTTGCATGTTTGAAAATAATAAATTTTGTAAATTTTTTCTTCCTATTTCTGTTCATATTATGTATTTGCAGCCTTTGCATGTTGTGTTTTGTGAGGTTTTGTGATGTGGTTTGAAAGGGAGAGTCTCCCTTTTCATCAAAAGGTCTCTTCTCCACAATCATTCTGAGAACAACCCTAAACAATTAAATTTCATTACACCTTATTTCTTACAATTTATTCCATCAAAAAATTGAAATGCATCTTAATTTTAAGTGGGTAGTCATCATAATTTACTTCTTGACACCTTGCATTATGACCGAACTAAGTCAGGTAGCCTCCAAAATCACCTTGGAAAATTGATCATGCAATCTCTCGAAGCCATGAAAATACACCAACATGTTGACTGGTGATATGGTAGCATGGTTGTCAAATAGATTTGAATGCAGTCATTAGGATTTCAAGATATTAATTCTCAAAGTGGCTCACTTAGCTATTTTTGGAACTGCACCTGTCAAAAAACCAACTGGAACTCACCAAATCACCCCTTTGAAAAAATACCACATCTCATCACGGGAAGCTGCTACTAAGGGAATTATTTCATTTAAGTCCAATGAACATGTGTGCAAAAGGTTTTCTCACCAATCCATTCCATTCACAAAATATTAAATGTCAAAGTTGACCCCTCTAAAAACCTTCTGGGAATGCAAACATCAAAACTGTGAAAACTCCATTTGCTTTTGATTTTGAAAAAATACCAAATGATATGTTGAGGCCTTGAAAATGGACATGGAAGCACATTAAAATGGGGAAAATCTGAAGCACTAATTGGTTTGTCATGAAAATCACCCAGCTCATAGATATTAGCCTTCAAATTTGACCTCCCTTATAGATTTAATAATATACAGATAACAAACTCTTCCAAAATACTCCAACTTGATGCTCGAAAACCCTATCAAATTTGATCATAGGAGGATAAAATAAAACATACACACTAACATATGGTAGATGAATGTTATTACAAAGTGATTTGGCATAAAAGTGATCAGGTTTCAAGTTATGATCCTCCAAAGTAGGCTATTGGGATAGATTTCACTAGTGCATTCCTGAGTGTTGTAATCAATTTTTTCATCATTGGCACTTCAAATTTTTCCAAAATTTGAAGGTTCCAATAGCTCCACTGGAAAATAAGTTGTGTTATGCTTGGTGGTCTTGAAAAACATAAAGGCTCCACTAGCAAGCAAGTTGTGTTATGCTTGGTGGCCTTGAAAAACATAAAGGCTCAATTAGCAAGCAAGTTGTGTTATGCTTGGTGGCCTTGATACATGCAATAGGATATTCAAAGGGGTTTGATTAGTTCATGAAAGGTATTTCCTTAGGGAATATCATGCTTAATGTCTCCAAGAGAGGACTAGTCGAGGATAAAAGATTCACAACTTAGGGAATGCAAGTTGCAGTATTACCACTAAGGAATATCATAAGCTAAGAAAGGTTATGCTCTTGAGGAAAATCAAACCCAATGACACCACCAAGAAGAAACATCATGTGAAGTAAGAAGAACACACTTTGAAGCAAAAAATGAGCGAGAACGCATATGCCCCCACTTTAAAGAAATTAATAAACAACATGTTGTAAGCAATTACTTTAAAGTAGAACATGATAAATGCCAATACATGAGAGATTTATTCAAAAATACCTATGTAAAACATATGTTTCCAAGATAGATCTACGCCATGAAAGGATGGTTGCCCCCATATGAAATCCTAAGATAACACATAAGGGATTCATGGATTTGGGGTCAACGTTTGTCGTTGCTATAGTGATATAAGCAAGCTCAGAATCATCATCATTCCCCAAATGACTCATGGAATAAAAAGTACAAATGAAGAATGAAATAAAGAGATAGAACAAAGGAGAAATTTTGGGTCAAAATGGAGGAGACATCAATGTCTTTATGCATTGTGTCATCCCCAAAAGGAAAACACAAGACAAGAAATATGGTTATGACATATAGAAGAATGTAGATACAAATAGAAGAATATCACAATAGATTTGCTTCCTTTGTATCCTTGCACCAACAAAGTGACAAGGGTCATCTAAATTAGGCTCACAAACATATAAATACATGCCAAGCAACACAGTACGAGGGATCACATTACACACATGCAATCAAAAATAACACAAAGAGAAGACTAGTATGGCACATGCAGGTCAACCTATAGCAGGTCATTGTTGATGGGTGTTTTTGCACACTTTCTCAACATAGGAAATGCGTAAGTGCATTACCTCTCTTGAAAGGAAATATCCAACAAGTTGTTGAAAATCACCCCAAGGTCTCTCGAGTATTAGGTCATGACTTGCATGAAATATCTAAATTGATGTTTGATGTGATTTTGCTGGTAATCATAGGGAAAAATTACGTGAGTTCAGCTAGAAGGGGAATTAGATCTGCAAATGAAGTTTCTGAGGTGAGGAAGTTACTGTACATTTGTTGTAGGTTCAAACAACAATCTTGAACTCCTTTTTTGTTTTAATATTTGACTTTACAATGTACAATGAACCTTAGCATAGGCCACTTCTTAAAAAAAAGGAAAAAGAGCAAGGAAGAGAGAGGGTTCCTGGACCTGCAACTACCAATGAACAATGATCATGGAGGTCTCTACTGTGGAAAACTTCCTTAAAACAAAATTCCACTTAACCAAAAATCTCATAGTCTCATGAAATTTGTGCTATCTTCTAAGGACTGCAAATATTTTACCATTCATTCACCATACATATGCATGAACAAAGATAAAGATTTAAAATCAACTTCAAATCTAGGTCCAGACTAACTTTGCACAACCATCTACAACAACAAACAAGCAAAAGTGTGGACAAGGAGGGCATCTACACAACATAAATATTCATAACCAAGAAACAACATTACTAAATCTACCAAAGCCAATTGAAAGGAAACTAAAACAACAAAGTAAATCTAACTAAATCATCTAACTATGAGAGAATAATCATGAAACATGAGAAAAAATCCAAAAATGCACCAAAGTCAATGTATTTCTATTGCAATTTCCACAATATGTCTTTACAACAACTCATCTCTCTTTGAAAATGAGAGGAGACCCCCTATTTATGGTGTCCCAAAAGTAGAACATGTGTCCAAGATTGGTTTACATTTGTGTGGCCACAATTCACTATAACTAGGGCTCTACCTACCCCCCAATATATTACATTTTTAAAATACATTTTGTCCATATCCTTGTTTTGTCTTCTAGCGCCAACACTGTAGCGTTTTGTCCTCTTGCTGATTGCTCTTTGCTACAACTATTCCTTTAGAAATTATTCATCAATAACAAGGTTGCCTTCTCGCTTCTTCAAATCTACACACTCCATAAATTTCAAGATCATCGGTTGGAGCTTATTGACTTCTATGATGTCGGATCTCATCACTTGGTAGCTCCACTCTTTGGAATTATTAACAAGCTTCTCCTAGTCCTCCTCATACTTGGCAGTGTGATCTTTGAACAACTCAGATTGGGCAAAAGCTCGGGCAGCAAAGCTCATGAAATTTGTAGTAATTTCGGCCAACATCCTGTCTTCCATCCTCTTTTTGAAGTGAGGCTTTATATTTTCCAAATTGATTTGGACAATGGTTATTTCATATCCTGTCATTAGCTTCAGATATCAGAAGCAATCTTCTTTGGCTTCCTTGGCCCACTCAATGTCTGGCTTTACCCTTTCAAGTACTTGTTCCAGCCTTTCCTTCCGATGATCAAAGTATCATTTCCACACATCCATCAACCAATGATCCTCATCATTGAAGGCAAATTCCTTTTCCCAAATTTCACTTGGTAGCTTGAGGATAGCCTCAATTTTTGGGTAAGCAACCCCATATTTCTTTGGGAACTCAATGCAGATTTTACTCATACCTTCAAGAGATGTTTGCACCTCCAAGAACTTGTTTGTTGTTTGAACAAAAATATTGATACCTATGTTCCCAACATCCAAGACCTCCCGAAACTAATTTTTCGTGGTCTTGTCCAAGTTCTTTCTCCTCTCTAGCTTGTCAATCTACTCTTTTGACAACAACTATGGCGGGGCTGAGGATGTGGTTGGTTGTTCCTCTATGGATGACCACTATTGGATATAGGCTGTCAAATCAACCACGTGTGTCTTAAGCTCCTCTTTGGAAACTTTGTCCTATTGAATGAGATGCACCATTGTGGCGACTGATTCTTGGAGATGATCAACATTCTGCTCCCTAGTGGCCACTCCCAAGTCGATGGTGGATATGTTATAACTTATTCCTTGTTCTCCCACCACTGACGTAGCTATTTGTACTGCTCTGGATCCAAAGGCATCCATCATTAACTTTGAACTGATCTTTGGCTTCTTCTCCTTCCTGATGCTAATCTAGGCTCAAGCCAATATAGCTTCCAGCCTTGCCCTTGGGCCTTTTTGAGTGGGACCCTTCTTTTCTAGTTATCTCTCCAACCAATCAGGCATTGAGGATTTTTCTTTGGGTGAGTCCTCTTGATCCCCCTTTTCTTCTTCCCTGACTTCAATTTCCTTATCATTAAGGGCCTCCTTCTCCTCATCGGAGTCTTGGATGAACACTATGCACTTGATAGAGGATTTGGAAGGCAAGCGCTCATCAGGGTTGCCCTCCCCTTCGACATATTTTTCTTTATCATGCCCGTGCTCCTCAAGCTGCTCAATCTCTAGATTCTTATAATTCTCAGCCCCTCCTTCAGGCTTATTTTCTCCCTTATCCTCCTGCTCTTCATGAGGGAATACCTCTTCATCGCGCCTAGGGGTATGGTCCCATTCTTCTATTGGAGACTTATCATCCTCCGTCTCGGTGACAACAACCTCTTCTTCACTAATAAGCTATTTTTCAACCTCCTTGTCTTCAAATTCCTTGAGTTGCTTAGCCCACTCAACATCGAGCTTGGGATCAGCTATTTCTTCAATTATCTTTGTGTCTTCGCTCTCATCACTAGAAGACTCATAGGCGACCTCATCGATTACTCGATGCTCATATATTGGGTGCTCATGATAGTCATATTTCTCCTCTTCCAATGTCTTCTCTTCCAATCTCTTAGCTGATTCTATTTGTTGTCGACGGTCCAATTTCTCAGAAATTGGCATGGTGGCTTCCATTGTTGGCGACTCAATAGGAGGAGGAGGAACTGGAGTGCTAATTATTGCCTGAGCTATCACAACTTGTACCACCAGATTTGCAAACATTCTTGAGAGCTCGAAGAGCACATAAGCATTATGGTTGCAGCGGTGGTAGCTGGAAGAGAAAAGGAAGGAGACATGGAGGATGAAGAAATGGGTGAGGTAGTGGTAGAGGATGAATCAATAGATATTACCTACATGATGGAAGAAGTAGAAGCAAGATGGACGAAATGTCCACTGCAGGCGGAGAGGATGCAACTACTGCATGTGGGATAGGCAGAGTGGTGGAAACGGTAGTAGTTGCAACAACAAATGAAATAGGTAGAGACTTTGGCTGGTCAACATCTATCTCCTCTCCCTCATGGAGCGAGTCTTCTTGGATTACTAGAATTTCAGTGATGCTGCCTGTTTGCTTGTGCTTCTTGGGAGGTTCACCCTTCGAGGCCTTTCTAGCATACACCTTTGGGTTGGACAGCTACTCGTCAGTCTCCCCTGTCTTTTTCGAATGAATAGATGGGGGATTTAGATGTTTCTCTAGTTGATGTAGCAACTGCCCCACCATCAAAACCACTTGGCTCATTTTTGAGCCCCTTAAATGTCAGGATGACCCCTTGCTATTTTAATTGAGCAACCCACTCATTAATCCAAGCCTTTTTTTGGGCCTCAATAGGCTTGGTAAGTATGTTGAGGTCATCAACCTCCAGCTCATTCCAATCAAATATTGGTAGTGGCATGTTTGCAACGACATTGTACTTGGGGTCAATTACAATGCTTTCATCTTCCCCTAGTTGATCTGGCACGGGGAACAGGTTCACCCTTTTTACAAAGTATGTGGTCATCTGCATATAGTGCCTTAGTTGCACTTCAAATTCATCCTTGCAATTGGCCCAAAAATATTCAACATTGTGGAGGTGGGCATACTCCTGTCCAATCACCTTTCTGACATGATCGTATGGGTCCATTCATGGCCTGGCCATGTGAGATTTGAAGTGATATTCTGCCAGTTCCTTCTCTGAATTGCCTACACATGGGGAAGTATTAAGCTCATAAATCCCTTGGCCGAGTGTAAGGGGATAAGGGATTCTCGCTAGATGCTTGCTACTCAAAATGGTGCGAATGTGGCGCAACTTCCAAGAGAGCTCCAACAATATAATTTGGTCATTAGGGTATTGGGGCAGCTTGTTTGGCTTTTCTGAGAAGCCTTGGGCTTGAATGTAGGTGAACTTTGGATATTGGATGAATAGGAAAGCATAAAATTTTAGAAAAGAACGAGCACTGTAAGAGACTCTTCTCTCAAAATCACCTCCAAGCATCCTGATGATATAAGCGATGAATGCATCTTTCACTCTGCAGTAATCCTTCTTTAAGTTCTTGAACTATAGCTAAGGGTACTTGTTGAAAGCCTTGAGTTCTCTACTAGGCACTTCATCTGGAACTCAGAATAACCCATTATAATGCCTTCTATCAGCTAGTGAGTATACCAAGCAAGAGGTCATATAGAATTTGGAGGTCTTTTTGATGTTCATGAACTGATCACGAAAGCGGTCACTGATTATTCCTCCCTAGTGAAACGTGTTGTTCTTCCTACAAAGAATGTGCTTGACGAAATAAACCATCCATTCTTGAAAAATATGTCGCATAAGGGAGGCCCATCACTCTGCTTAGTAGGGTGACCAAATCATGGTAGTCTTCAAAAAAGTCACTGCGAAAGAGTTCTTAGGGAACCTTTGTAGCGCTGCCCCATCTGTCCTTTAGCTAATACTGATTTGTGAGTTTCTTGCATTTTATGGGGTCTTTATCCCACATTTCTTTGCATTCTTGGATAGTAGGTAGCTCCATCTTTCCGTAGATAGGAATGTGGAAAGTTTTTGTTATTCTTGATGGTGACATGTCGGCCAAGATGTTTCCATCTCGATCGACAATAGTTCTTGTTTCTAGCTGATATGCCTCTTTGTAGGCCATTACCAACTCAGGGGAAATCAAGGTAGGAGGGAAACCCGCAACCTTGGCTATTCTACTACTCCTGATTAGTCTTGAATTATCTATTTTGGGGCTTATTCTAACCCTTTGTATGAACTCATCAATGTTGACATGCCCAATATTCGTGTTAGTGATGTCCTTCCACTTGGTCGTGACCTTGGAGTGCAACATCACTCCCTAGAATTGGTATTTCATCTGATCCTTATCCTCCTTGCCTCGAGGAGATTTGGTAGTTCTCTTTCCTTTATCTTTGGCTACCCCTGAGGCTTCTGCACCTGATTCCATATATCCTACACATAGAGGCAGGGTTAAGTGCAATCTAGCATGACGACATAAACGGTTAGCCAAATCCCTACAAAATATGGTTAGATCGAATAATCTATCATTCAAATGTCTAGAACTTAGTTGAATTTGTCATTGAAGGTTCATTGGAGGGAAATTGGATGACTTGGGCCCTAGAGGTCGAACTTCTCCAGTTAGAATGTTTTTCCGAAGGGCGAACAGGCCAGGGAGCCCCAAACGATTTCTATTGATCCTGGATTTGGATAATGAAGTGTTTATGAGGAAGGTGATCACATTTTAGCATGTGGGTCATAATTTGTTTTCAAGTTGGAGGTCATTATTAAGGCATCTGAGATTAAACTAAGGGAAGGCTGTCAAGTGTTAGCTATATGGAACAACTTTGAGAAAATGACATCCTAGAGGCAGAGTTTTGGAGTTTGGAACATGGGAGGTGGAAGGCCGTGGGACAACCTTTGCAATTTTTTAATTGTTCAAGAGCTTGGGAGGTTGTTGCATGATAGCCGTGTGAAACGAAAAAGCAGGGACAAAAATCTAGAGCCTGCATCTCAGTGGATCGGATCCAAGGAGAGGTTTCACCCCACACTTTTCTTGTCAAAACTTGGCTGAGATCGGGATTTCAGGGCCTAGAAGTCGAAAAGACGATCTAGGTTTGTTGTTCGGGATGACCGAGACGGGACGAAAGTCCACTGGCGGAAGTCCGGTGGGTGGGGTTCAATAGAGGCAAGGATTTGAAGATTTTCACTAAAATTATTTTGGCATGGAAGCCCTTGGAACGCGAAAGTTGGGAGGCAGTCGCTCGATGACTATTTAAAATGACAAAACATCAACGGCGGCCCACAGATAGAAGTCTGGAGGCCGGGACCCAGGGACCGCTAGGAACTTAGGGATTTTCTTGATTTTTCAACTAGTTTGTTCGGATGGCATTCACGAGTTCAAGGTCCGAGTGCTGGAGGGTAGTCCCTTGGTAGCCATTGAAAACGAAAAATTGGAAGCGGTGGTCCGGGGACAAAAATCCATAGACGAAGACCCAATGGGTGCCTAGAGGCATCGCTTTTATCACAGGTTTCATGTCAATCTACCATCCGGGGTTCGAGGTCTGGAGAGACACGAGGGAAATTCTGTTTGAAACTTCGAAAAAGGAGCGACCATCTAGATGCGAAGTTCCAGAGTCTGGAACCCATGAGGAGCTTTGCCATCGAGGTATTTTTTTCAAGTTTTCATGTTAAATAGTCACGACATTGGGGAGTCCCGGGCCTGGAGGGCATCGAGGCCTGGCCTGAAGAACAACGAAAGGACAACAAGGCTTCGAATTCAATTTTTGAAGTTTCTAAGGGATGTTTTGGAAATACAACACATGGGTTTTGTGGCATGGTGTCCCCTCTATCATGTTCATATTAAAGTATCCCTTATTGTCCATTGTTTAAGCATGAAATCATGAAAATATGGAGTAGGTTGTAGGATGGCGAGCATACCTTGAAGACTCGATGAAGATGGATGCCGAATTTGTGAAGAACGGTGAAGTGGAAGCTTGGGTGCGAGGATGGTGATGGCACTAAACTGTTCCATTGTTCTTGACATGTAAAAATGACATTTCAGACCCAATATTTATATCCCTAATTGCAATTAATGTCCCTAATAAATGCAAGTACAACAGTTGGTGGGGTTGGTAGATTCAAATTAAGGACGGTGGCAGGAAGACCAGAGCCCGAGGTTCAGAATGGCATGAGGTCACAACCATCCAAAATATCACCAAGTGAAAATCTAAAAGCCGAGGAGGTGTTGGGGTCTGAAGACTGGAAGGACGTTGGTTGACGACCGTTGAAAATGGCAAAAACCTGAAGGAAACTCGGGCAAGGAAACCTAAAGGGTTGGTTCTGAAAGGCATGATGGAATGTCAGATTTAATGCAAGTCACCAGACAAAAAATAGGAAGCCAAGACTCGAAAGCTGGAAAGGCGTAGATCAAAAGCTGTTAGAAAAGATAAAATAAATAGGGAAACTCGAGAGGGGAATTCTGACGGTCCGGGCCTGGGAGGCCTCACGGATGCCAACAAAGGGTGAAATGCCAAGGAATCTTTAGGACTCAGCAAATTTTGAGGGGAAACACATGGTCAACCTAAGATGAGACTTGAGAGGCATGTTGACCATCAAAGACACCAAAACAGGGGCACACAAAATGAGGCAATAATAAAATGAACCGACAAGGCAAAAGAAAGAGGGTCCCCATTCTGAACGGGGCATGTGTACTATAGTCACAACAAATGGTGACTCTGCTGGGGAGAAAACTCTTGGTGTTCTAAAGATAAATATTCATTCTGAACCCAGAATCTCTGGTTGCGTAAACTAGAAGCCAGTTTCCAAGGTTGAACTAAGAACAAGTTTAGGAGGAGAACTGAGGTTGAATCATACCAAGATGTCATCATGGATGTGTGTGCATGGTGAATTCATTTCCCTTTCCTCAGAAATTGTGCGAACAACTACTGATCGGGAGGGATGAGCTATGTAATCCTTCGGACCCCAAAAGTAACCTGGACATTTGCTCTGTTGCCAGTTAGGCATCTATAGCCTTGACTGAATTGTCGCTGTGACCACACAAACATAGCTCTACTGTCAGCCAAGCGTCCATAGCCCTGGTAGAGATATTCGTACACCCATACAATTGCATGATTTTGTATTTTCTTTTCTTCTCTGGTATTGCTTTGTAGTGTTTTTTTTTTGCTCAACCGTGCAAGCATTGAAGCTCACTATGGGTTTGGGAATCATAGTGGTCACTGGAGCAACTTTATATTTTTCACTTGTCTAGCCCTCTCAAAAGTTAGCACATAATTCTTTGGAACACTTTAAGGTGCATTTTGTGCATGATCCATGACAAGCACAGGAGATTCAAACAAGGATAAAATCCTGGATTAGTCTAGAGTTCAAAAGAGGAAACCAATGCTTAGGGCCTTTTAGAGATTGACAGTGGGGAATGAAGGCTTATCTAGAGAACAAAACAAGAGTAGGCCACAAAGCGAATCATTCATCAATTCAAGCATGGCCACCGCAACAAAAATAAGGGGAGACTCTCATCAAGGTCAAAACAAAACTACCGAGAAGTGAGCAAAATAAATCAAAGAAGGAAAGAAAAGCAAGGAAACCTACCCTAACCTATATATAAGTATTTACATGAACAAATCTAGGAGAGCTCAAGCTTGGAAGTAATGCTTAAGATGATGCCCATTGACAGGCAACAGGATGTCCTCACCAGTTAAGGTCTTTAAGCAAAAGACATTGTCTCCACAAATTTCGACAATCTGAAAGGGGCCAAGCCAAAACTTGTCAAATTTGTTATGTCCCCCTTTTCTTTCATGGGCCTTGTCCCAATATAGGACTAGATCATAAATTCAGAAGGCCTTGATTATGGCTCGGTGGTCGAACCATATTTTGACTATGCCCTCATATTTGGCAAAGTTTTCTATTGCATGGTCTCGTACCTCTTCTAAATGTAACAACTCAGCCAGGCGAGCTTCTCTATGATCCCCTCCTTCATAAAAATCATTGATGAACTGGAGGGTAGGGATTTTCAATTGAATAAAAAAGATAGGATCCAAGCCATAAACGAGGTGGTAAGGGGAATCTCTGAGGGAAACCTTATGGTGGGTACGATCTGCGTAACGGGAAAAATGGAGTTGGGTGTGCTAGTCCTTGGGATTCCTATTAAGAAATTTTTTGATCACGGTAATTAGGTTCTTGTTGGTGGATTCAACAAGACCATTTCCTTGGGGATAATAGTTGGAGAAGAATTTGAATGCAATGCCATAATCAAAGGCCCAACCATCAAATTTTAATGATGGAAATGCAGGACCATTATCACATACTAATGCATAAGGACAACCAAAACAGTTCAAAACAAAACTTTCCAAAAAATTAGTTACTACCTCCGTTGTGCATTGCCTACATACAATAGCTTATGTCCATCTAGTCCAATAATCAAAAGTGGTTAGAATGTACCTATGTCTTGCATATGATGGAGGGCTTACCAGACCAATGAAGTCGAGACCCCATTGTGCAAACGGTCTTACCTCCAGGACTAGTTGCAACGGGACAACTACATTCTTTTCTTTGGTTGTTGCGGTTTGGCATACATGGCAGGTGCAGACGTGGCTATGGGCATATTTGAAGACCGTAGGCCAATAATACCTTGCTCTTAGTATTTAATGTGTTGTAGACAAGCCAAAACCATGGCTCGTGCCAAATTTGTCATGAAACTCTTTCAAGACATAATCTGCTTCTTCCTTACCAAGGCATCTCAGATATATACCTTCATGATTCCTCTTGTACAATATGGCCCTTTGCAACATATAACTGCTGCTCTTCAATATAAGTGCAAACTTTTGGACTCCCTGTAAGTGGGGTGAACATTTGTGATTCAACAGATAATACACTATGTCATCGTACCATTCTCCTGGGGAGACATCCTCCACCTAGTATTGCTGCATTGTGAGTTCACGCTCAACCTCAATAACTGCTTCTACCATCATTTTGGTAAGTGCCTACCCTCTCACCAATCTCATTGGCTGGATTTCCATATCGTATTCCTACAGTAATGTAATCCACTTTTCCCTTCATTCTCCCAGCTCATTCTGCATAAGCAACGTCTTCACGGTTGGGTCAGGAACTATAATAAACACTTTGTTGCGTAAGATATAATGCCTAAACTTCTTTACTCCTCTAACAAGGGCATATGCTTGTTTTTATACGTTGTAGTAACACAACTCGAAATATTTCAAAGGGGTACTCATGAAGGCAATTGGATGCTCGTTCCCCACATCATCCTTCTACGTCAGGGTGTTGGCACACGAATGATCTGAAGCAAATGAATAGATGTAGAAAGGCTTCATATAGTTTGGACTAACTCACACTGGTGCCTCAATAATGGCTTGTTTAATATCTCCAAAGGCTTGCTTCACTTCAAGAGTCCACTCAATCTTGGCATCTTTTTTTAACATAGCATTTAGCGGTTTGATGATTTTAGCAAAGCCTGTTATAAACTTACGAACAAAGTTTATCTTTCCAAAGAAATATTTTAACTCCTTCTTGCTACCTGGAAGCTTAATCTTCATGATGGATTGAATACGCTTGGGATCAATGGAGATCCCCTTTTTTGATAAGACATGCCCCAATAGCTTTCCCTTAGTCACCTTGAAGATGCATTTCTTTGGATTGAGGGAAACCCCAAACTCATGACACCTTTGAAAAACTCTACATAAGTCGGCAACATGATCACCTCGCTATTTTGAGAACACTGTTAAATCATCCATGTAGTTGATTATGCACTTTTTGATCAGATCCTTGAATGCAATATCCATCATGCATTGATAGGTGGCGTCGACATTGATGAGCCCGAAGGGCATTCGTCTATAGGTAAATGTGCCCCACTTGGTGGTGAACACCGTTTTGTGTTGGTCTTCATATTGCACCATGACTTGGTTGTATCCTGAATACCCATCCAAGAAGGACATAATCTGAGAACCATTCACTATCTGTAGTACCTCATCCAATGATGACATGGGATAGTTGTCCTTATCTTAAGCTCTATTCAGTTTGCAGAAATCCATACACAATCTGATTTCTCCATTATTTTTTCTAACTGGAACCAAATTGGCAAACCATGTAGAGTGCCGAATTGGAAATATAATCCTGGCCGACAATAATTTTTGCACGTCCTTGTATATGATTGGCTCTAGTAAACATTGATAGGGCGTTGTCGAAACAACCTTGCATATGGTCTAAGGGGAATGGTGTGCACGATTATTGAGGTGTCATATGTTTTCAAATCCTCATAGCTCCAAGCAATGACATAATGGTACTTTCACAAGGCATCCACTATACCCTTTCTTTCTTTGGGTGTGCACACCTTGCCAATGAATATATTCCTTGCTTTGTCAGTTGTTTCGAGGTTGTAAGTGTCACACTTGCCACTGATGGCATCTTTCTTGGCCTACTAATCTTGATCTCTGATCTAATCTAGATCAAATACATGTTCAAGTTGGACCATCCCTCTTGGGATAGTGTTGGTCTTGAGATTGATGACCCCTTCTATATCAAGCTTGGCCTCCTCAGGCTTAGCTTCATCAATTATTTGGGCAACGCACACATCATAACTGGTAATGAAATCCAAGATGTTTTTATCATCATTAAACACCTAAAAATTGGCTACATTGTCTGGTACAGATGGAATGGAGGTGAGCTCAACCGTGAATCATTTAAGGCCAGATAATGACAATGGCTACAAAGTGCTAGCAGCTTGTGCTAGGGAATTGGCGGTATAATTTTGAGCACGAGGGATCAACTATATATTAAATGCATCAATACCTTCCAACAGGTCCCATACCCTATGTCTGTAATTTGTGAGTCTCTGATCATAATAGGAATAAAGCTTTCTTGCTTGTTTTATGAACAATTCTGAATCCTCGAAGACTTGCAACATTTTGACACCTTTCATTAATGCCATAAGGAGTCCCAAGACCAACGCCTCATATTATGCTACATTATTAGTGCAATAAAATTGAAGCCTATGAGCAACAAAATTTGACTTACCTCTAGGACTGATTAGTTCAAAGTTGGCTCCAACCCAATGCTTGGATTTGGATTCGTCAAAGCGCAGTGTCTAGAACCCCAAAGAGTTCTCGACCTTAGAATCAACAAGCCTAATTTTTTATTTTGATGGGAGCCTCATTTCAGCAACCTTTTGAGGAGGTGCAAGGGTTGAATGTCTCTGTTCTGGTGGTGTCGATCGAACCTCCTCTTGTGGAGTGATTTGTCTTTTGATATGCTCGATTACTATTTGACACAAAAAATATTCAAATTTTGAATGGGCAACATTATGTACCCTGCACCAACTTGGCAGTAAGAGTTCCTGAAAATTCATTCTGGCTCCCAAACTGAGCTGGTCCTGTACATATTTTTCCATAAAATCCTGGAAACCATCCAACAATCCCATATTTTCACCCTCTCAAAATCCTTCACCATCTTTCCGTGCTCTGAGGGATACGGGCTAGGTCAACAGGTGGAATGCACAATACAAGAAGAACCTCTCCCATTTCTTCCTGTCTAAAGCATTCTTGTTCATTTGAATATGACATCGAAGAATAATTACCCAATCTAGTTTCAACAAACAACACCTCATTCGTATTGTTGTATTCCATGATCATGAACCTCATGCGTGGCTCCTGATCCACTCGAATCTAATTTGGAATCCCTTTCCATGGCAACCACAAATGAGAGTAATCGGTTGCGGCGTATCCATTCAATGCCTTTGTAAAATCCCTTCCTAGAATTATGCCAGAAGTGTCTGAGATATCAACAACTTGAATGCCAATGGTTTGTTGAATCTTGGGATCAACAACAATTTGCATCGGTATTCTATTAATCTCGCCAACTATGTTGATCTCTATCTTATCAAGCTACGTTACTTTACATCGGGATGGATTTGGAACTATCCCCAAGGCCTTGCATATGCTTAGGGGCATGAAATTAGCGGAAGCTCCTGAATCTAGTAGGTAATTGTGGAGGTTCTTCCCAAACACCCAAATAGTGGTTAGGAAGGGGGGAGTTTCGAATCTCCCTTGAAATAGTCCTCCAAAAACATCCACTTGGGCGACTTGGCCCTTATCCTTATTGTTACCCTTGTTTTGGGCTTGTGATTGATCAGTTTCTTTGGTGGGCTACTTATTTGGCTGCTGATTTGCAGGCGAATCAACCCTTTTATTGGAAATCTATCGCACAACTGGTTCATTTTGCTAATCCTCAAAGGAAACCTTCTTTGAAGGCGCCTCTTGAGTTGACCCGATTGACAGAGTCCCATTTATCATTCTAAAGAAGGCATTTCTCATAGCTGGGATGTTGAGTAGCTCAAAGGCAGACACATTTAGCTTAACCTTCTTAAATTCTTCTGCAATATATTCTCCCATTTGTTCAACTTCTTCATCATAAAAAATATTTCGAGAGGAGCTAGTGGGTTGGTTTTGATTTTGGTTATGTTGTCTATTCTTGTTTAAGTATCGTGTGGGGACATGAGGATATCCCAGATTGTTGCTAGCATTTGGGTCAGGAGAGGTACTAAAATTATCAAGCAGAGTGGAGGTCATAAAAGGACCACCAACTTGTCTATTCCTGAGGTCATAAGGGGTAGTCCTTTGGTGAAATATTTGGAATTCATCTTCCCTAGGCTCCTCCTCATCCTTAGGACCATTGTCTACTAAATCAAAAAGCTGAGCCAAAGGGCTTTCAAAACTTACCTCTTCTTCCTTATCGTTGATGCTTGTATTGACACCTTCTTGCTCCGGCACATTGCACTCAACCTTCGGGAAAGGAGCCTGGTTGACCACCAACACAGGGGAATCATATGGGTCGGAAGGAATGATGTCTCTGCATCTTGAGTTGTCCATAATATTTTGGACTTCAACCAGAAAAATTTTAGTAGCTGTTTGAAATTTTGGACAATCCAAATTAGAATGTCGGCTCGTTTTGTGTATGCGGCACTAGCCGAATAAAGCAACCTCGACCAAGTAGACTCCACTTGTAGTCTTGTTGTTGCTGCTAGGCTAATTGAGGGGAGTGGGAACACCACTATTGTTGGGCCTCATGTTCCATGTCCGATTCTACCTCAGGAAAGGCCTTCTATCAAAGGTCTACCCTAAATTCTGATTCCTATCATAGTTCTGCCCAGACGATGTGCTCGCATCACTGTTATCCTGATTCTCGCGGCTGTCACGACTGTCATGACTGTCACAGTTGAGGTTGGCCTAGATTCTATTTTGTGAAGCCTACAACTAATTGTTTTTGTTTCTCAAATGCATCATCTCCATAGACATTTTCTTGATCATTTCCATGAGTTCGGTGATACAATCCTTTTCTATATTGTTCGGCTGTGGAGTTGCATTTCGGAGGAACACCGACTGAGGCACTGGCTGATTTTTGTGGGCAGGTGAAAATTCAGATGCTTGGAGATATGTCGAAACTTGGGGCAACTGAGAATGGACTTGCTACTGCTGGGGCAACAAATAGTGAGGAATTGGGGGGGCTTGATTCATTGGTTGTCCTACGTGTGGTACTATGGGTAGCTGTGGTACTAGATTCATGAGAGGCATTTGATGTCAGAGAGCTTGAGTAAGTCCTTGAATCTATGAAGGATGAGCAACCTGCCCTAAAGAGGGAAATGAACCAAAATTTTGTTGTCCCAGGTCGGTGCTGGCAATGACGACCTCTGCATATGCATCTACCAGTCTGACAGGCGGTGGTCACATCCTCTTTACTAATTCTGCAGTAAGATTGTCCAATGTTGCATAATAGATAGGTAAAACAACAACATCATTGCATGTATGGGTCCTGCAGTCGAGTATATGCCCTATGGAATTGGTCATTAAAGGAGTTGATCGGTTCGTTGATCTCTCTTTGAACCGACATAAAATGTCTGTATGACTCTGTAGGGCTGATTGGGGTTTTGAACTTTTGTAGAAAATCATTCTTCAGAAGGTTCCACGTGTTGATAGTTCCTACCAACAAGTTGACGTACCAATAGAAGGATTCCTCTCCCAAGGAGTAGGGAAAGAGCCAAAAACCCACATCCTCATGTATTATCTGCATAGTCCTCAAAACAATTTCAAAGATCTTGACATGCTCCCCGGCTATCCTCTGCAGTTCTCGGGGATTGAACTTCGTGCAAAATCTCTTGGGATTCTTTAGCATTTCATAATAGAGGTTGAAGGTTAAAGGAGATGGATTATTGCCCAACCACGCCATGGGAGGGGGCGGTGGAAGTGGCTGAGCCAGATTGACTTGTGGCTACAAAGGGGTAGCAACGGTTGAGGAAACAACTCTCAGAAATGGGGCTATGTTGGGTTGGAAGGCAACATCTAGCCCTTGGGAAGCGACAGCCTGGAAGGTCGTTTCAAGCGGGTGAGTAGGAGAATATGCTACCAAGAATGAGGGAGAAGACGATGACGAATGAGTAGAAGAAGAGGATGAAGGTGAAAGCGAAATGGGCTGGTCGAATGTTTTGGAGGTGGAAGTTTCCCCTTTCTTAGCTCTCTTAGCTCAGGTAGGGGGTGGTATCTCTCAGAACTCCCCTTTGTTTGGTGTAGAACTTAGTATTCTATGAAATTTTTTAGGGGAGAAGGACCCAATTCGATCCAACTTAGCTTGCAAAAGGCCCTCCTTCTAGCACCAATTTTGTTGATGGGTGTTTTTGCACACTTTCTCAACACAGGCAATGTGTAAGTGCATTACCTCTCTTGAAAGGAAATATCCAACAAGTTGCTGAAAATCACCCCAAGGTCTCTTGGGTGTCAGGTCATGACTTGCATGAAATATCTCAATTGATGTTTGATGTGATTTTGCTGGTAATAAGACTTACATGAGTTCAGCTAGAAGGGGAATCAGATCCGCAAACAGAGTTTCTAAGGTAAGGAAGTTACTGTACGTTTGCCACAAAATCAAACAACAATATTGAAATCCATTTTTGTTTTAAGATTTTACTTTACAATGTGCGACGAACCTTAGCATAGGTCACTTCTTGAAAAAAAGGAAAAAGAGCAGGGAAGAGAGAGGGTTCCTGGACCTGTGACTACCAATGAACAGTGATCATGGAGGTCTCTACTATAGAAAACTTCCTTAAAAAAAAATTCCACTTAACCATAAATCTCACAGTGTTGAGAAACGATGCGTTAATTACCAGCTTGGATCTCTGTCAGGAAGACTTGGCAAAAAATTCATGTTTATGCTCTTAACCACTTTACCACGGCTCTCTGGTTATGCCTTGGTAGTACCACGATGAAGAGCTGGCAGTTACCGATTTACTACGGGCGGTGAGACCGTTGGCGGTCTGCCAAGCGGTCACCTCCCTACCATGGGGTGGCCTGGCAGCCCCCGCGGTATAACCACCTGCGGTCTGCCTAACGGTTACTCTTGCACTATAGTAAGGTTGGACGAGCTTGGCAGTAGCACGAGGTGGCCAAAGACTGAGCTCAAATGAGCTCACCACTATACCGTGACAAGTGGAAGTCAGCTCGGTGGTAGCGTGGGGAAGTTTGGGTGAGCTTGGGCGAGCTCACTGCAATACCGCGACTGGGTAGAATGAGCTCGACGGTAGCGCGGTAGGAGCTTGGGCAAGCTTGGAGCTCGATTGACCAAGCTGGAACGAAAGTTAGAAGAGATAGGCAAATGACAGGTGGACACGTGGCTCAGTGTTAGGATATTGATTGGCTAAAAGAAAAAATAGTAAAATGCAGTTATTGCAGGACAACTTCTAGCTAGAGGCAAAACCCGATTAAGGCATGAATTTATTACCTAGGTGGCTCGATGCAATTTGAGTAAATCGGTTACTTGTTTGAATGGACACTGCAACATGGATCGAAATTGTTGGAATGTGTAAATGCGATGTAAGACTTGTACAATCAATACATTATTTATATATATCAATCATAAGGTGACAATGATATAGAAGTTAGTTGCAAGTCAAGTAATTCATAGTATGCTAAAAGCATTGTAACAGTGAGTGAACTTTCAGAGTGCTGTTGTGAGCTGATTAGAAAGTGAAGACTGAAGAATTTTGTGTGTAATATTTTCATTGCTATAATACAAAATTGTCTTTGCTTGGTGTGGTGGGTTTTTTACCTGGAAAGGTTTTCCCACGTAAATACTTGTGTCAATCTGTGAATGCTTATTTTCTGTTATCTCTTAGCATGCATGTATTCATCTCAGTAGTTTTAAGAAGTTATAAAACTCTTTTTCTCTTCTGCCCTGTTGTATTAGTGTTAAGGGAAGGTATTGCACACTATTGTCTTTCCCTTCAAGTGGTATCTGAGCCTGACCAGTTGTGTTATCCTTGATTGAAAGGTCAGTTTTTTGTGATAATATTCAGTGGGAGTCTTGCATTGTTAAAACTTGTTTCTGTTTGAGATGGCGAGTACATCAGGTAGAGTAGAGATTGAAAAATTCAATGGCAACAAGTTCGAGTTATGGAAACTCAAAGTGGAAGACTTGTTGGTGGATAGAGACCTCTGGATATCAATGTCTGGAACTATACCACAAAGTATGAAGTAAGAGGATTGGGACCTTGCTGATAGAAAAGCAAGAGGTCTGATAAGACTGAGTCTGACTGATTTTGTACTCCTGAACGTTCATGAGGAGAAGTCTGCAGCTTCATTATGGAAGAAGCTTGGTGATATTTATCAGGGAAAGTCTCTGGTAAATAAGCTATTCTTGAGGAAGAAGCTATACTCCTTGAAAATGGAAGAAGGTGCATCTGTTGCAGACCATCTAAACTCGTTTAACATAAGTGTTACTCAGCTGGTGTCTATAGGTGTAAAGACTGAGGAGGAAGATCATTGCATGCTTCTGTTGTGTTCATTACCTGACAGTCGGGATCATCTTGTGATGGATATTGGAAGTACTACCACTACTTTCAAGATGGAAGATGTTGTTGCCTCACTGTTGTCTGAAGAGATGCAGAGGAAGTCTTCAGAGACGGCCAAAGAGGCCCTTGCTGTTCGAGGTAGACCAAAGGAGAAAGATAAGAAGAAGGACAAGAAGTCCAAATCTAAATCTGCAGGGAGATCAAAGTCTCCTGGTAAAAAGTTCAAGGTGAGATGTTGGAACTGTGGGCAACCTGGTCATATCTAGAAGGATTGTAAGGAGAAGAAGAAGAATGCTTCAGATAACTTCTCTTCTCAAAGTGATGCACACACCTTCATTGCAATAGCCTTGACAACTCAAGCATCAGATGATGTCTAGCTGGTTGACTCAAGTGCATCCTTTCACATGACATCCCATAGAGAATGGTTCTCTAAGTATGAGAAGTATGATGGTGGAAAGGTGTACCTGGCAAGTGATTCAATGCTAGAGATTGTTGGCAGAGGAAGAGTCAAAATTTAGTTTCCTAATGGTAGAGTCAAAGGAATTGGTGGCACACTACACATACCAGGTTTGGCTCGTAATCTTCTTTCTTTCAGTAAGTTAAATGATGCCGGTGTAGAAGTTTCTTTCTCAAGTAAAGGATGTAAAATGGCTAGAGATGCAATGGTGTTGGCTAAGGTTGTTTGTACTAGCACTCTGTACAAGCTGGATGCACAACCTGTTCAATGTAACAGTGCCTCTATAAAGTCAAAAAAAACTATCCCTGCAGAGGAAGATGAAGACACTTCTTTGGTTGCAAATACTTTGGAGGTAAAGCTCCCAGTAGAGAAGACTATACTGTGGCATTATAGACTAGGTCACATAGGTGATAAATGTTTAAAAACCTTGAAGAATAAAAATCTTGTAGAAGGGCTTGATGATTGTAACTTTGAGTTCGATTTTTGCGAAAATTGTATTTATGGGAAACAACATCGTGTTTCATTTTACTCGAGTCCTCATAAATATTTTGGTATACTGGATTTTGTTTATTCTAATGTGTTTGGTCCAGTTAATGTCTCTTCATTATCGAAGTCTAGATATTATGTTTATTTTATTGATGACTGTTTGAGAAGGACATTTGTATACTTTCTTAAAAGTAAATCAAAAGTGTTCAGTCGGTTTAAAGAATTTAAAACTTTGGTAGAGAATTAGATTGGAAGGAAAATTAAATGTTTGAGGACATACAATGGCAGTGAGTTTTGTTTTGCAGATTTTGAAAGGTATTGCACATCATGGAATTAAAAGGCATAAAAATACACCTTGCACTCCACAACAGAATGGAGTTGCTGAAAGGTTGAATAGGATGTTGATGGAAAAGGCGAGGAGTATGCTAAGTGGTGCTGGTTTGGAGGAGAATTTCTGGGCCGAGGCTGTGGCTACAACATGTTATCTGGTAAATCGTTCTTCTTGCTTTGCTCTTGTTGATAAGACACCTTTGGAAGCATGGTCTGGTAAGAAGCCCTCTCTTAGAAATGTTCATGTCTTTAGTTGTAAGGCATATGCTTATGTGCCAAATGAGAAAAGATCAAAGTTGGATAACAAGGCTATTAAATCTATTCTCATCGGCTATGGAGTTGGTGTGAAGGGATACAAGCTTTGGAACCCTATTACCGAGAAGGTTTTGTATAGTAGAAACATGATATTTTGTGAGATGAAACCTTCAATAAGTGATCAACAACTTGAGACAGATCAAAGAGACAAGAAGAATGATGCAGTTGAAATTCCCCCAACTCTAGAAAAGGAAGAACTACATGGTGCACCTGAGACTGAGGAGAGTTCAAGTAGCTCTGAGAGTTCTGATGATGAAGAACCACAACCTCAACCAGTAAGAAGGTCTACATGAGAAAAATGACAACCTGAAAGGTATGGTTTCTCAATGTTAGATTCGAACTATGCCTATGCTTTAATTAATAGCATTGATGAGCCTAAGACTGTAAAAGAAGCAATCAATATGACTGATTCAAGTTCTTGGCTGGAGGCCATGAATGAAGAAATGGATTCATTGAAGAAGAATGAAACCTGAGATTTGGTACCTTTGCCTAAAGGGTGAAAGCCTGTTGGCTGTAAGTGGGTATTCAAAAGGAAGACTAGTCTTAATGGCAGTATTGAGAAGTATAAGGCAAGATTGGTTTCAAAGGGATTCTCCCAGATTGAGGGAATTGACTATGGAGAGATATTTTCCCTTGTAGCAAAGCTGACATCCATCAGATTTCTATTATCATTGGCAACAACGTATGACTTAGAGATTGAACATATGGATTTGAAGACAATGTTTCTCCATGGTCAGCTGGAAGAAGAAATTTATATGTCCCAACCCGAGCATTTTGTTGAAAAAGGTAAATAAAATCTGGTTTGTAAGTTAAAGAAATCTCTGTATGGTTTGAAGCAGTCTCCTAGAATGTGGTACCAAAATTTTTTCACGTTTGTGTTATCTATGAGATTTGTGAGATCAAAATCTGATAATTGTGTTTATTATAAATCTAAAAATGAGCATGTGCTTGTTATTACCCCATATGTGGATGATATGTTATTCATAGGAAATAGCAATACTATGATTTCTGATCTTAAATATCAGTTGTCTGAAAAGTTTGAAATGAAAGATATTGGTGCAGCAAGGTATATTCTGGGAATGGAGATAACTAGGGACAAAACAAGCAGAAATATTTGGGTAAGTCAGAGTAAGTATGTCAATACTGTTTTGGAGAGATTTGGTATAAATAACTGCAAGCAGTTAGTTGTTCCAATTATGCAGGGAACGAAACTATCTGTTGAAGACTGTCCAAAGTATGCTACTTAGATGGAGGACATGACTAGGGTACCTTATACAAGTGTTGTTGGTAGTTTAATGTATGTGATGGTCTGTACAAGACCAAACATTGCCCAAGCAGTGGGAGTTCTTAGCCGATTTATGGAAAATTCAAGAAGATCACATTGGGATGCTGTGAAGAGAGTGTTTAGATATTTGAAGGGCACTCTAGACTATGCTTTGTGTTACCATGGAAGTTTGGTTGCATCACAGAGAACACTCAACATTTAGGGTTATGTTGATTCTGATTGGGTAGGGGACATTGACAACAGGAGATCCACCAGTGGATATACATTCATGTTAAGTGGTGAAGCAATTAGTTGGATGAGCAAGCGACAAGCTCTAGTTGCTCTATCCACTATAGAGGCAGAGTACATGGCATCAACTCACACTTGCAAGGAATTGGTTTGGTTGAGTAGATTGTGTTCGAATATTGGTTTTAATGCAGGGTAAATTACAGTCTGCTGTGATAGTCAGAGTGCCATTTATTTGGAAAAGAACCTGACTTTCCATGCCAGGATGAAGCACATTGATGTGCAGTATCACTTCGTGAGGGACACGGTTGAAGATGGAAAGGTCTGTCTTGAAAAGGTCGACACTTTGAAGAATGTTGTAGATGCATTAACGAAGCCAGTGAGCACATAAAAGTTTAGATGGTGCGCAAAATCTATGGGCCTTGGGGCCTATGACCATTCGTAATTTTTTGAAGTCAAGAGGAAGCTGAAAATCTTCGTCAAGTGGGAGCATGTTGAGAAATGATGCCTCAATTACTAGCTTGGACCTCTATCAGGAAGACTTGGCAAAAAAATCATGTTTTTTCTCTTAATTGCTTTATCGCGGCTATCTAGTTATGCCTTGGCAGTATCACGGTGACAACCTGGTGATTACTGTTTTACTGCGAGTGGTGAGTCCACTCACCGCGGTGGCCACAGTGAGACTGCCTGTGGTTCGCTACACTGTGAGTGGTGAGTCCACTCATTGTGTTGGCCTTGGTGAGACTGCTTGCGGTCTGCTTGGTAGTTACCACCACACCGCGGGCGGTGAGTCCATGGCGAGATCGCTGGTGATCTGCCAAGTGGTCACTGCCCTACCGCAAGGTGGCCTAGCGGCCCTCGTGGTAGCGCGATATAACTGCTTGCGATTTGCCTAGTGGTTACTGCTGCACCGCGATAAGGCTGGACGAGCTCGACGGTAGTGCAGGGTGGCCAAAGATTGAGCTTAGATGAGCTCACCACTATACCACAATAGGTGGAAGTCAACTCAGCGATAGCGCGGGGAAATCTGGGTGAGCTCGGGCGAGCTCACCACAATACCATAGCCGGGTAGAATGAGCTCGGCGGTAGCGCGGTAGGAGCTCGGGTGAGCTCGGAGCTTTGTTGACTAAGCTGGACCGAAAGTTAGAAGCGATAGGTGAATGATAGGTGGACACGTGGCTCAGTGCCAAGATATTGATTGGCTAAAAGCCAAAATAGTAAAATACAATTATTGCAGGCCGACTTCTAGCTGGAGGCAAAACCCGATTAAGACATGAATTTATTACCTGGGTGGCTCGATGCAATCTGAGCAAATCAGTTACTTGTTTGAATGGACATTGCAACATGGATCAAATCGGTTGGAATGTGTAAATGCGATGTAAGACTTCTACAATCAATATATTACTTATATATATCAATCATAAGGTGACGGTGATATAGAAGTTAGTTGCAAGTCAAGTAATTCATAGTATGCTAAAAGAATTGTAACAGTGAGTGAACTTTCAGAATGCTACTGTGAGCTAATAAAAAAGTGAAGACTGAAGAATTTTTTATGTAATATTTTCATTACTATAATACAAAATTGTCTTTGCTTGGTGTGGTGGGTTTTGTACCTAGAAAGGTATTCCCACGCAAATACTTGTGTCAATATGTGAATGCTTATTTTCTGTTATCTCTTATTGCTGCATGTATTCATCTCAATAGTTTAAAGAAGCTATAGAACTCATTTTTTCTCTTCTCCCTTGTTGTATTAGTGTTAAGGGAAAGTATTCCACATTGTTGTCTTTCCCTTCACACAGTCTCATGAAATCTGTGCTATCTTCTAAGGACTGTAGATATTTTACCATTCATTCGCCATACATATGCATGAACAAAGATAAAGATTTAAAATCAGCTTCAAATCTAGGTCTAGACTAACTTTGCACAACCATCTACCAGCAACAAACAGACAAAAGTATGGACAAGGAGGGAATCTACACAACAAAAATCTTCATAACCAAGAAAACAACATTACTAAATCTACCAAATCCAACTAAAAAGAAACTAAAACAACAAAGTAAATTTAACTAAATCATCTAACTATGAGAGAAGAATCATGAAACATGAGAAGAAATCCTGAAATGCACCAAAGTCAATGTATTTCTATTACAATTTTTGCAACAAATCTTTACAACAACTCAACTCTCTTTGAAAATGAGAGGAGACCCCCTATTTATAGTATCCCACAAGTAGAACATGTAGCCAAGATTGATTTACATTTGTGTGGCCACAATTCATTGTAACTAGGGATCTACCTACCCCCCAATATATTACATTTTTAAAATACATTTTATCCATATCCCTATTTTGTCTTCTAGTGGCAACACTGTAGCATTTTTTCCTCTTGCTGATTGCTCTTTGCTGCAACTATTCCTTTAGAAATTCTTCATCAATAATAGGGTTGCCTTCCTGATTCTTCGAAGCTGCATACTCCATGAATTTCAAGATCACCGGTTGGAGCTTATTGACTTCTATGATGTCGGACCTCAACACTTGGTAGTTCCACTCTTTGGAATTATTAACAAGGTTCTCCCAGTCCCCCTCATACTTGGCAGTGTGATCTTTGAATAGCTCAAATTGGGTGAAAGCTCAAGCAATAAAGCTCATGAAATCTATAGTAATTCCGATCGACATCTCGTCTTCCATCCTCTTTTGGAAGTGAGGCTTTATATTTTCCGGATTGATCTGGACAACAAGCATTTCCTATCTTTTCATTAGCTTAAGATATCATAAACAATATTCTCTAGCTTCCTTGGCCCACTTAACATCTGAATTAACCCTTTCAAGTATTTGTTCCAGCCTTTCCTTCCGATGATCGAAGTCTCGTTTCCACACATCCATCAACCAATTATCCTCATCTTTGAAGGAAAATTCCTTTTCTCAAATTTCACTTGGCAGCTTGAGGATAGCCTCAATTTTTGGGTAAGCAACCCCATATTTCTTTGGGAACTCAATGCAGATTTTCCTCGTACCTTCAAGAGATGTTTGCACCTCCAAGAACTTTTTTTTTGTCCGAACAACAAGATTGATACCTATGTTCCCAACATCCAAGAATTGTCGGAACCAATTTTCCATGGTCTTGTCCAAGTTCTTTCTCCTCCCTAGCTTATCAATCTGCTCTTTTGACAACAACTGTGGTGGGGCCAAGGATGTGGTTGGCTATTCCTCTATGGATGACCTCTGTTGGATATAGGTTGTCAAATCAGCCACTTGTGCCTCAAGCTCCTCTTTGGAAACTTTGTCCTATTGAATGAGATGCACCACTATGGTGAATGATTCTTGGAGATGATCAACCTTCTACTCCCTGGTGGCCACTCCCAAGTCAATGGTGGATATGTTATGGCTTATTCCTTGTTCTCCCACCACCAGTGTAGCTATTTGTATTGCTCTAGATCCGGAGGAATCCATCGTTAACTTTGACCTAATCTTTGGCTTCTTCTCCTTCGTAGTGCCGATCTGGGCTCAAGCCAATATAGCTTCTAGCCTTGCCCTTGGGAATTTTGGAGTGGGAGCCTTCTTTTCTAGCTGTCTCTCCAACCAATCAGGCATTAAGGACTTTTCTCTGGGCGAGTCTTGCTGATCCCCCTTTTCTTCTTCCCTGACTTCAATTTCTTTATCATTGAGGGCCACCTGCTCCGTCTTTGTATCCTCCTCCTCATCGAAGTCTTGGATGAAAACTATGCACTTGATAGGGGATTTGGTAGGAAAGTGCTCATCAGGGTTGCCCTCCCTTTTGACATATTTTTCTTTATCATGCCTGTGCTTCTTGTTTTGCTCAATCTCTAGATTCTTATAATTCTTAGCCCCTCCTTCAGGCTTATCTTCTCCCTTATCCTCCTACTCTTCATGGGGGAATACCTCTTCATTGTGCCTAGGGGTATGGTCCCGTTCTTCTATTGGAAACTTATCATCCTTCGTCTTGGTGACAACAACCTCTTCTTCACTAATAAGCTATTTTTCAGCCTCCTTGTCTTCAATTTCCTTGAGTTGCTTAGCCCACTTAGCATCGAGCTCAGGATCAACTATTTATTCAATTTTCTTTGCGTCTTCGCTCTCATCACTGGAAGACTGATAGGCAACCTCATCGATTACTCGATGCTCGTATATTGGGTGCTCATGATAGTCATATGCCTCCTCTTCAAATCTCTTAGCTGATTCTATTTATTGTCGATAGTCTAATTCCTCAAAAATTTGCATGGTGGCTTCCATTATTGGCGGCTCGGTAGGAGGAGGAGGAACATGAGTGCTAATTATTACTTGAGCTATCACATCTTGTACCATCGGATTTGCGCACATTCCTGAAAGCTCAGAGGGCACATTTTGCATGTATTTCATGAAGGATTTCAGAAGGGTTAGTGCAGGTATTGCAGTTGCAGTGGTGGCAGCTAGAGGAGAAAAGGAAGGAGACATGGAGGATGAAGAAATGGGTGAGGTAGTGGAGGAGGATGAATAAACCGATATTACCTATACAATGGGAGAAGTAGAAGCAAGATGGATAGAAATTTCCACCACAGGCAGAGAGAATGTGACTACTGCATGTGGGATAGGCAAAGTAGTGGTAACGACAGTAGTTGCGATAACAGATGAAATAGGTGAAGACTTTGTCTAGTCAGCCTCCATCTCCTCTCCCTCATGGAGCGGGTCTTCTTGGATTACTGGAATTTCGGTGACGTTGCCCATTCGCTTGTGCTTCTTGGGAGGTTCACCCTTTGAGGCCTTTCTAGCATACACCTTTGGGTCAGACTGCTGCTCATCAATCTCCTTTCTCTTTTTTGAACGAAAAAATGAGGGGGATTTAGATGTTTCTCTAGTTGATGTAGCAACTGCCTCACCATCAAAACCACTTGGCTCACTTTTGAGCCCCTTAAATGTCAGGACGCGCCCTTGCTATTTTAATTGAGCAACCCACTCATTAATCCACACCTTTGTTCGGGCCTCAATAGGCTTGGTAAGTATGTCGAGATCATCAACCTCTAGCTCATTCCAATCAATTATTGGCAGTGGCATGTTTGCAACGACGTTGTACGTGGGGTCAATTACAGTGCTTTCATGTTCCCCTAGTTTATCGGGCATCAGGAATAGGTTCACCCTTTTTACAAAGTATGCGGTCATCCGCATATAGTGCCTTAGCCGCACTTCAAAGTCATCCTTGCAATTGGCCCAAAAATCTTCAACATTGTGGAGGTGGGCATACTCCTATCTAATCGCCTTTCTGACATGATTGAATGGGTCCATT
This sequence comes from Sequoiadendron giganteum, assembly GCA_007115665.2. Classification (NCBI taxonomy): domain Eukaryota; kingdom Viridiplantae; phylum Streptophyta; class Pinopsida; order Cupressales; family Cupressaceae; genus Sequoiadendron; species Sequoiadendron giganteum. The sequence continues at coordinate 273,461,291 of CM021100.1, read as the reverse complement.
TGTGGCCTGGCCATGTGAGATTTAAAGTGATATTCTACTAGTTCCTTCTCCTAATTGCCTGCACATTGGGAATTATTAAGCTCATACATCCCTTGGCCGAGTGTAAGGGGATAAGTGATTCTCGCTAGATGCTTGCTACTCAAAACCGGTTGAATGTGGCACAACTATTAAGAGAGATTCAACAATATAATCCAATTATTAGGGTACCGGGGCAACTTGTTTGGCTTTTCTGAGAAGCCCTGGGCTCGAGTGTAGGTGAAATTTGGATATTGGATGAATATGAAATCATAAATTTTTAGATAATCATGAGTAATGTGGGAGACTCTTCTCTCAAAATCACCCCTGACCAGCCTGATGATATAAGCGATGAATGCATCGTTCACTCTGCAATAATCCTTCTTGAAGTTCCTGAACTGTATCTGAGGGTACTTGTCGAAAGCCTTGAGTTCTCTACCAGGCACTTCATTTGGAACTCAGAATAACCCATTATAATTCCTCCTATCAGCTAGTGAGTATACCAAGTAAGAGGTCATATAGAACTTGGAGGTCTTTTTGATGTTCATGAATTGATCATGAAAGCGATCACTGATTATTCCTCCCTAGTAGAATGTGGTGTCCTTCCCATAGAGAGTGTGTTAAATGAAATAAACCATTCATTTTGAAAATATGCCACATAAGGGAGGCCTATCACTCTGCTTAGCAAGGTGACCAAATCATGGTAGTCTTCGAAAAAGTCATTGCGAAAGAGTTCTTGGGGAACCTTTGCAGCGCTGCCCCGTCTGTCCTTTAGCCAATATTGATTTATGAGTTTCTTGCATCTTATGGGGTCTTCATCCCACATTTCTTTTCATTCCTGGATAGTAGGCAGGTCCATCTTTCCAAAGTCAAGAATGTGGAAAGTTTTTGTTATTCCTGATGGTGGCATGTCAGCCAGGATGTTTCCATCTTTATTTATAATAGTTCTTGTTTCTAGCTGATATGCCTCTTTGCAAGCCATGGACAGCTCAAGGGCAATCAAGACAGGAGGGAAACCCGCAACCTTGGCTATTCCACTACTCCTAATGAGTCTTGCATTATCTATTTTGGGGCTTATTCTAACCCTTTGTATGAACTCATCAATATTGACATGCCCAATATTCATGTTAGTGATGTCCTTCCACCTATTCGTTACCTTGGAGTGCAATGACACTCCTTATAATTGGTATTTCATTAGATCCTTATCCTCCTTTCCTCGAGGAGCTTTGACAGTTCTCTTTCTTTTGTCTTTGGCTACCCCCGAGGCTTCTGCACTTGATTCCATATATCCTGCACATAGAGGCGAGGTTAAGTACAATCTAGCATGACAACATAAAAAATTAGCCAAATCCTACAAAACATGGTTAGATCAAATAATCTATCATGCAAACATCTAATACTTAGTTGAATTTGTCATTGAAGGTTCACTAGAGGGAAATTGGATGACCCGAGCCCCAAAGGTTGGACTTCCCCTGTCAGAATGTTGTTCCAAAGGGTGAACATGCCAGGGAGGCCCAAATGATTTCTCCTGATCTTGGATTTGGATAATAAAGTGTTTATGAGGAAGGTGATCACATTTTAACACGTGGGTAATCATTTGTTTTCAGGTTGGAGGTCATTTAGGTCATTATTAAGGCATCCGAGATTAAACTAAGGGAAGGTTGTCAAGTGTTAGCTATTTGGAACAAATTTGAGAAAACGACATCCTAGAGGCGGAGTTCTGGAGTCTAGAACCTGGGAGGCAGAAGGTCATGGGATAACCTTTACAAAGTTTTAGTCATTTGAGAGCCTGGGTCGCAGAGGCTGGGAGGCCGCTGCGTGATAGCTACATGAAATAGTGAAGCAGGGACAAAAGTTCGGAGCTTGCATCTCGACAGACCGGATCTGAAGAGAGGTTTTGCCCCACAGTTTGCTTGTCAAAACTTGGCGGAGATCAAGATTTCAGGGCTCGGAAGCCGAAAATACGATCTGGGTTTGCTGTTCAGGATGGTCGAGACATGATGAAAGCCTGATGGAGGAAGTCTATTGGGAAGGGTCCGATGGAGGCAAGGACTTGAAGATTTTCGTTAAAATTGTTTCGGTGGGGAAGCACTTAGAACTCAGAAGACAAGAGGCAGTCACTCGATGACCATTTAAAATGGTGGAACATCAACGATGACCCGTAGATGGAAGTCCGAAGGCCGAGACCAAGGGACCACTAGGAACTTAGGGATTTTCCTAAATTTTCAACAAGTTTGTTTGGATGGCATTCACGAGTTTGTGGTTCGGGTGCTAGAGGGCAGTCCCTTGATAGCCGTTGAAAACAACGAACTGGAAGCAACTGTCTAGGGATTGAAGTCTGTGGATGGAGACCTGACGGGTGCTTAGAGGCATCACTTTTATCACAAGTTTCACGTCAATCTGCCATTCGGGGTTTGAGGTTCGAAGAGACATGAGGGAAATATCATTTGAAACAACCAAAAAGGAGCGGCCATTTGGAGGCAGAGTTTCGAAGTCTGAAACCCACGAGGAGCTTTTTCACAGAGGTAAGTATGTTAAGTTTTCATGTTAAATGGTCATGACATTAGGGAGTCCTAGGCTCGGAGGGCACCAACACCTACCTCGAAGAACAACGACAGGACAGGAAGGCTCCAAATTCAATTTTTGAAGTTTCTAAGGGATGTTTTGGAAATACAACACATGGGTTTTGTGGCATGGTGTCCCCTCTATCAGGTTCATATTAAAGTATCCCTTATTTCCCATTGTTTAAGCATGAAATCAGGAAAAGATGAAGTAGGTTGTAGGACGACGAGCATAGCTTGAAGACTTGATGAAGATGGATGCCGAATTCATGAAGAACAACAAAGTGGATGCTCGAGCACGAGGACGATGATGGAACTGCACTTTTTCGTTGTTCCTGACATGTGAAACCCAATATTTAAACCCCTAATCACAATTAATATCCCTAATAAATGCATATACGGTGGCCAATGGGGTTGGTGGATTCAAATCAAGGATGGCGGCGGGAAGACTAGAGCCCGAGGTCTAGAATGATGCGAGGTCATGGCTGTCCAAAAAATTACCAAGTGAAAATCCAATGGCCGAGCAGGCACCGAGGTCTGAAGACCAGAAGGACGTTGGTCGATGACCATCCAAAATGGCAAAAACCTGAAGAAAACCCAGGCAGGGAAACCCAAAGGGTCGGGTCTAGAAGGCACGACAAAATGTTAGATTTAATGCAAGTCGTTGAACAAAAAATGAGAAGCCAGGACCTGAAAGCTAGAAAGGTGCAGACCGAAAGCCGTCAGAAAAGGAAAAACAGACAGGGAAACCCGAGAGGAGAATTCCGACGGTCCGGGCCTAGGAGGTCCCACGGATGCCAACAAAGGGTGAAATGCTAAAGAAGCTTTAGGACTCAACAAATTTTGAGGGGCAACACATGGTCAACCTAAGATGAGACTTGAGAGGCATGTTGATCATCAAGGACACCAAAATAGGAGCATGTAAAATGAGGCGGAAACAAAATGACCCTACAGGGCAAAAGAAAGAGGGTCCGCATTCCGAATGGGCCGTGTGTGTTATAGGCACAAAAATCATCCACATCCCAATCTTGTTCATCATATACAGAAGGTAGATAACTAGCCAAAGGGACAAAAAAAGTGTCAAACTAGAACAAGGCTATCTAACTCCTTGGCCCTACTATGTGTAGGACAAGGATGAGCCGAGATGAGTGATGAGAATTTGCTCCTTGCAATATATAAATGATTTGTAATATATGTAAAACATGCAATAGTGAGTATACTATGATCCTACAACTATCACATGGTAAGGAGCAAAGTGCATACATGTATTTTAGTTAATTACATCAATAACATCATTTTCATGGATCAATCATTGTAAAAGATGACACTCATCAGTAAGATTCCCAAGAGTTCTATGAAATGCATAGTAATTGGCATATCTCAATTTCATTGCTTGCATTTAATAATGTTGAGTTAATTGAAATAGTTGAAAAATGGAACTTATCATTTAAGGTTTATGGATTTGATAAATGTGATGATATATTTGAATTTGAATATCTTGCAATTTTATGATTTAAGAGAATTATTCCATAAGATTATCGGCAGGAGCAGGTTGAAGGATGAGAACTTGATTGAGGTAGGAATGCTTAGTTGAATGACAATGACAAGCGAGAATGGAATATGGAATCTCACACATCACAGTAGACCATGACATCTGCATTGTTTGAAATTGATAGATATCATTTTATATTGTGTGAAATCTTAATTTGGTGAATAAGTAATCTTGTGAAAGAAAGAAACTCAGTGCTTGAATTACTCTATCTATCTCAAATTTCAATGATAAATAATATTAGAAATACATTCTATCATATATAAATATCACATGGAAAATGAATGTGTTATTTGTTCATTTTGATAAATTTGAAAATAGGTATTTGAATGAGGAAATGGAAAATATATGATAGGAAATTCTTGTAAATCCTTGCATATAAATAAAATATGTCCATAAAAAATATACATATATATGTGGGTGAAAGACACATTTATATATATATATATATATAAATATATATATACTACATGGGAATCAATAAGGAATTTGTAACCCCCAATAATTAAAGGGATAAGGGCCGATCCCTCTATGTTGGGAAGTAACAGTCAATGCTCAGAAAATAGAGCGAGTGCGCAACCAACTAATGAGGAAATGGAGACAGAGAATTAAGACCACTATCTCCAAAATTAGCAAGAGATATTTGTTGTGAGAAAGAGGAATTGAGGCAATCTAGCAAAAGTAGGGGAATCAAGGAAAAATCTCAACAAAAGGAGGAGAACGACGGGTTGGAGAAGTTGTTGCTATTACCACTGAAGGAATAATCACTCAAAAATGCACTGAATGAGGTAATTCGAACCTAGTTTCAAATTGTTTCCTCTTTGAATTGAATGAATTTTATTTCTATGTGAAATTTTGGAAATATCCTTGTATTTTTATGTGTCATGTTGTGTATGTTGTGATTTTTGGTTATCATGTTTTTCCCCTATTGATCAAACCATGTCGATCTGTGATAGTTTCATTTGGGGTTGAGCCACCATGAAATCTTTGTTTGTTTTTGATATACCATGTATAGGGAATTAGGTTACACACCCAAGATGGGTATTTTCACTTGTATTTTATTCATTCCTTCATGGTTGTGGCCATTCATCCTGACTGATGTAATTATGTTTTATTGATTTATGCTTACATTGTTACCGACACTATGTGAGCGTCTAGCCAAGCGATGTATATCACTTGATATCTCATCTTTTGATGGGTGACATGTAGCATGTCACACCCACCAATCGTTGTGATAAAAGGTGGCGACTCATACCCTACTAAACACATGGGCTGAGTGATGTTTATATCATTCCTTTTATTTTATAAACTTCACCATGCTTTGTAAGAGGTAGGTGAATATGAATGATACTACATTCAATGCATGACAATAATATTAATGTTACACTATGCTACCAATGCTTGGCCATCTTAGGCCACATATATTGAAATCATTTGATTACTTATGCATGTGTATATATATGTATATATATGTATATATAGATATATACACTTGATCACTATCAATTTTTCCAGTGTTATTAACTAAGTTCAAGTATTGACTATACTTTGTTTTCTTCAATATGTATTTAAAGGGTTTTTCACTGTATTGTGGGTCGAACTGTGGCTCTATAGATATTGGGCTAAATGAAAGACCTTAAGGTAGCCCATATCATGTTATCAACATGCGTATCGGCACCCTCATGTGGATTGACATTTCGATGAAATAGAGTATCTTTTATTATAGTGTTACGATGTTCATTAAAATATTATGATGGTGAATTCTAAACCAATCAACAAATGGATACATTGACCAGAAAAAATAACAAACATAGAACCTAAAGTTGTATCAGATTGAAGGGTACATTATTCTATTTGTTATGTCACTTTTTTGGTATTGAATTATTAAGGATATTGTAAATCAACTATGTTTCATTTGAACTATTCTTAGTCCTTATGAAAGACAAGTGACTGTGGAATAGATGTTTCATTTGTATCTTAACTAAAATTAGATGTTAAAGATAAATTGAATAGAGCATCTGAATGAAGTGATTTTTTGTTTTCTGAATAGCAAAAAACCTGTATGTAAGGAAGATTTTCTTTAATTATTCAAAATGTATGCACATATTTCAATTATGTTCATTTCCAGGCATATATGTGTACATGCATAAATTCCCCATTTATGCATGTGCACATACATGCGATATACCTTTTGATTCATCTTTACTTACTTATTGATTGAGATTATTAAACTTCATTTGCAAATGGAACAAGTTGTAGAAATGGAACAGTGTTGAATTGCAATATGAGGTCGTATAGAAGATAGACATATGATGAATAGATGAATAGTTATACAAGATTTAAATGAATAATGGTTGATAATATTAAAATGGAATGATACAAGAATTCAATGGTAGACTATAGCACACTAGATTTGTTGCTAATAGATGGTATAAAAGGGAGGGATACCCCTTTGATATGATGAGCTTTTCTTCTAGGTATAGGTGCCAAAGAGTGTATATTTTCTTTTACAAATTTAATATGAGTTTCATTTTATGCAGCATGAGCTTGGCCAAGCATTGCGGTCATTTTTAATTATAGAACAAACTGCTATTATTTATCCTCTCTTTGTTGTACTTTCTTATTTACCTAACATGGAACTTGCATATTCTAGTTGTAGATAGAAATACATGTAGTTAGGCACACACAAATTCCACCTTGCAAACTATATCTCTTGCTAAGTGTTTCATGTAGGGTCGGGTATTCTTCGACTGATTGATGAATTTCGGGGAAGCATTGCTTCGTGGCTGGGTGGAAAATCACCTCAACCATGTTCTCATCCACTAGTGGAGGTGAGTTGTTAGAGAGGAATCATATCAGAATTCTATTTATGCAAATGTATCAGTGATGTAACTAATGAAATTGTTGTAATAGATGCAATTAACGTATATGATGTATTGACTTTGTGGTGTTGAGTGCCAAGTCAAATTTGTAAATTGACTATTAATGAATATGTAATCAGTTTATTTGTTTATTTATAGACATAAAATTGCTAAATGGAAATAGCTACGAGATTTGTGTCAAAAAATTTATATTCATAATGTCAAATTTTAATTTATTTGAGGAAAGTCTAGTTGGGCATGTTACATTTGGTGTCAGAGCTCAAGGTTCAACTTTAGACATATGAGCCCACAATAGTTGAACTAGGGAATAGTAGAACCTTAACTAGATTTGAGTTACCTAGAAAATAATTTTTTTGAATTGGTTGCAGGAAATGGGAAGGTCCAAGTTGAGAAGAAATAAGGGAAAAACTATTAGGGATTTGAAGAAGCCGGTTTTTATTTAAGAAAATCCCAAACCCAAGAACAAACCCAAGATTCGTGACGATGAAACTCTAGCACATGCCCTCACACGTCTCAAGCTGGAGAGAGGCAAAAATATTGAGGAGTCTAAGTGAACTCCTAAGGCTATGAAACCCTCTGCATTTAGAGACTGGCCAATAGGATGTGGACCTAACACACATCTATTGACTAAGGAGGAGGAGTGCCTGCATGCATGTCTTACCTCACCCAAGAGGGAAGATGTAGATTCAGATGAGGATCTAGAGGAATGCCCTCTTTCTGATAAGGAGGGAACTCCTTAGAGTGGAATTTTTTTGTAAATAAGGATCAGTGTAAATCCAAAATTTAATATAAATAAAGAAAGTCTTTTTTTTTTTGTTTTTCAAGAGCATGAACTTGAAGGCTTGTCTTGATGTGAATGTGAACGAATGTGTATATCTCTTCTAGATTACATGTGTGTAATGTATTGTATAGATGTGTGATCCTAATAAAATGCTACTCCTAATGTGAGATGCAAGATGAAGAACTAATAATGCAAATGGGAAGAAGCAACAAGATAAAAGGGCACCTCAATAAGATTAGCCTAAGAAATGGTGAAATATGAAAGTAAGATAAACAAATTGATTGCTGTTATACCTTCATGTTGTTCTCTCCTTCCTTGGTTGGCCCTTTGATGCTTCAAGAATTGTGTGCTCCTTGGATGGCAATGGATTTGAATGGATGCAAGATGAATTGATGATGCTAAATGCTATGGTAGATGAGAGCTTGAATGAAAATTTTGCAAGAGTTTTGTTGCAAAATACTTGATCCCCAAAATGAGGGAATTGAAGGGGTATTTATAGGCTAAATTGAATTTTCTAGAGAATTCAACAGTTGGGATTGATCCAACAAAGATCAAGATGAAGGGTTAAGGTGAGTTGAGGACTCACAAGCCCTCACATCTTGACATGTGGAAGGTGAGATGTCTTAGGGTGGAGTGATGTGGAAATGAGGTGGAAGAGAAGGACAAGAGGTGGAAGGGAAGAACATGAGGTGGATGAAGGACAAGTACCTTTGAGGTACCTTGGGGGATGAGAAGATTTCCTAAAAAATAAATTTCTTGCCCCCAAATGAGGATGAAAGAGACTTTTGAAGAATTTTAGAATTCCTCAAAAATCTCCATGGGAAAAGGGGATATGTGTGGGAAGAATAAATGTAAATTAAAAATTTACATTTAATGGAGGATTCATTGGATAAAAGGAGGTCTCCAAAAAGTCGGAGATTTGTCACATGTGGGAGATGTGACAAGTCCAAGGTTCTAGAAACCTTGGGCACATGTAAAATGACATGTCACATTTGCATGGGGGATGAAGACCTTGGGAAGATAAAAGTGAATTAAAAATTCACATGGGGAAGGGAGTCCATACCAAAAATGGTAAGTGGGAAGGTTGACCAAAAAAGGTAAGCTAAATATGGTTAATGATTCTGATTAAGGTTGTGCAAACACAAGATTACAGTAATTAATGAGATATTAAAGGCAAGTGGGAGATTATGGAGGATGTGACACCTAATCAAGATTAAGTGGTGCACATCCTAATCACAAATTAATTAATTTAATCCAGATTAGTAGAGGGTTATGGAGAATGTGACAAGGAGAGAGAAAAAAAAAGAATTAAAAATTGGTTTTTCATTCAAATAGGTTAAATGACTAAATTAAATAATTTGTCATGTTTATTTAATTTAGGGAAGGAAAGGGGGTAAGGTAAAGTATTTAATTTATTTAATTAGATACTTTAGGAACCTTAGGCAACAAATGAAATAATGATTAAATAAATTATTTAATCATTGTTAATGGAATAGATGAATGTAATAGACGATTTTGATCATATGGGAGTGATCAAATTTGGATGTCTACATTTTGTGCCTCTTCGAAGTATTGTTAGAATAACCGTGCTTCGAAGAAAAGAAAGTGCAGATGACTCTATAGAGGAATTAAGGTGAAAATGATGCCCCAGCGTGGGGAAGAGCATTTTAGACAAAATTAGTGGAGTAATGGATGGATATGCCCCAATCCAGGAATGAGTTAATTACGGCTGAGAAAAATGGTGAATGTGAAGGGTATGCCCCCTCAAGAGGGTGACGAGGGAAAAAGAAGGGTCCTGAGAAAAATCTTGATAAGAAGAAACGGATGGGATATTTGAAAAGAGGGCAAAAAATTAGGCAAGTTTGCCTTTTGAATGAAGTCAATCGGACAAATGGGGTGCAAATGGCGGCCCCGGGAAGAGAAAAGATTAATCAGAGGAAGAAAAAGGTAAATAAAAGGTAAAAATATCTTTTACAAGTGAATATAAGGTAATTTTAAAAATTATCTCACCTCATTTGCATTGTAGCAGGTGAGAGAAGAAGAGAAATAACAAGCATACGAGGAGTGAAGATGCTAGGAGATAATGACATCGAGATCGTCCACTGGATAGATGAGGTTCGACATTCGTACAGGCAGCAGGACGGGCCCCGCCAGGTAGGTGACAAAACCCCTCATGCATGAATTTGAAATTTTAACGCATCTGTCACAATTTTATTGAAAATGTAAAACATGGGTTTTGTGGGCGAGAAAAAATGAAAAAATGGGTAGGAAACGGAATAATTTTTTTTTTTTGAAAAAAAGGTTTTAGGGGAAGAAAAATGTTGTTTTGGTATACACCGACCGCTTTGAGGCCCGCCGCTGGCGATAATACCGACCGGAGGGCGGATGTGCTCACGGCAGGGCGTCTACCCCTGAGGTGGACAATACGCCACAATGGAAGGCTGCGTTCTACCATGCCGCAGATGGGCAAGGCTTTGGTATTTCCATAGCTGGTAGATTCGGCCACAAGCGGGCTAACCGCCCCATCGATGGGGCCTCTAAGTACACCGTGATGATAATGTACCGGGTGCGGAGACGCCTACCATGTGGTGATTCACTGGCCAGAAGGGTCCGCCACGGCTAGCCTCGGGCGCTAGTTAATGCCTAGCTTACGCTAATCCGGTCGTCTGGCGCCATTATGGGGAGAGGCGGTGGCACCGCCCAACATGGGGGGGGGGCGCCGCCCCGTTGCAGGGGGTGGGTATGCCCCGGCTGGCCAAGGGCGAGTATGCCCCGGCCGGCCGAGGGCGCATACGCCCCGCAGCAGGGGCGGAACCGCCTCGGCCGGTTGAGGGTGGATTCGCCCCACTGTAGGGGGTGGATCCGACCCAACTGGCCATGGGCGGGTACGCCCCAACAGGCCGAGGGCGGTTACGCCCCGCTGCAAGGGCGAAAGAAGAATAGAGAAAGAGAGAAAAAAGGGGGAGGAAGAGGATTTTTGAGATGAAAAACTGTGTTAATAAAAGAGAGAATTTTTTATTTTTCGTAGGATTTTGGTAGAGTGCGGACTCATGAGCGGAGGTCGAAGGTGTTGGCATCATCGATTGAGGTGATAATGGGAGCAGATCATGCAGCTTTGGAGCGGGCAGGGTTACTGCACTTGGTGCAGTTTCCCGAGATGAGGGCTCATCGGGCTATGTTGATAGCCCTGATAGAGAGGTGGAGCTCGGCCATGTTGACATTTCATTTGCCAACTGGAGAGATGACCGTGACACTAGAGGATGTGTGGCAGATCTTGAGGTTGCCGATAGCGGGATGGTTAGTGTGAGAGGAGGAGTTGAGAGGAGATCAGTTAGATGAGGCCGTGCTAGTGTTATTTGGGTGAGATGACTTGCTAATAGAGAGGGGGGGTTGGATGTAGACAGATGCCTATCCCTGGGGGTGCCGACATTAACACTGTTTTTATGTTGCTTGATCAACAAGATTCTGTTGCCAGACCAGAGTAGGCATTTCTACAGCCTATGGTACATGGAGGTGATTTGACGTATTGTCGAGTGGGGGGATGGGTAGTTCTCTTGGGGGTCATACGTATTGGCCCAGTTATATCGGGACATGCATGTGATTTACTATCGGGGGGGGCAGAGCTTGACGCACCGGACGCTACTGCAGGTATGGGGATGGATGCACATCGCGGTGACGAGGCCCATAGTGATCAGGGGAGGGGATTTGGATGACAGAGAGCCAATGGTGTGGCAGTTCGAGGCAGCCAGGGGTTGCATCCTTCGGTGTGAGACACAGGGAGAGGTGGAGCGGTGGAGGAGGGCGTTCGATGATTTACAGATAAAGGACATTATATGGCGGCCATACATGTTTCAGCGGTTTAGAGGATGGAGGCCCGAGGAGGATAGACAACGAGGATTCTTTATGTGTAGATGTTTCCTGATTGGGAGCCCAGGGCATATAGTGGAGATGCATCGGCTAGACCGAGTGGCGCAGCAGTTTGGTCTTGTGCAGGACATTTCGAGAGCGTCGGTTATGTTCTGTCGGTTTACCAGAGAGGTACCCTAGGGGGCGCCATTGTCAACGAGGGGCGTGAGGGAGGAGCGGGGGATGGTAGATGGGGTACCCTATCCAGGGAGGTGGGAGGGTCCAGAGGATGCGGGGATGATAGATCGATACGACCGGTGGTTTCATAACCACCGATGGGAGAGGGTTACACCAGAGGTGCTAGCCGTGGGAGCCGCTGAGGGGGGGTTAGATGATGAGTAGGAGGAGGGACAAGAGGAGGAGCTAGAGCAGGGTGGTCATGAGGAGGAGGGACATGAGAGTGGTAGCGTGAAGGAGGGTGTTCCGAGAGATTAGCCGGCGAGGAGGGGTAGGGTCAGGAGGAGGCAACGACCGAGGAGGGCAAGGAGAGCCATGGTAGAGGAGATGGAGGTAGGAGGAGAGGAGATAGAGGTGGTGAGATTGGAGAGCGAGCCAGAGGTGGAGATGCTTCGGGTGGTGGAGGGGAGGACAGCTCAGCCAAGGATTGGTGAGAGAGTACAGTGGAGGCGGGTGCAAGTGAGAGTGGAGTAGGAGGAGGGGAGAGTCCTAGAGCCGTAGGTGGATGCGAGAGCCAGAGATTCGCGGGAGGAGGTTAGAGGACAGCCCATGGAGAGGCTTGAGAGTAGTCGGCAGAGGAGAGTCTAGCTAGTTGATTAGGAGATGGGGGAGAGGTAGTCTGGAGGGGAGCTGTGGAGATTGATGAGAGTGGGGAGGAGAGGATAGCAACAGAGGATTCGGGTGGTGCTCCGAGCAGAGCCAATGGAGGAGGAGAGAGGAGGAGGCGATGGACCTAGATGTATAGGTGATGGAGCCCTTAGCCATAGTACCAGTAGCTATAGTCGAGGATTTGGTGGGGTTACTGAGAGGGGCCCAAGCGAGGATATCCGTGTTAGAGGAGGAGGTGAGGAGGGCAAAGGCGGAGGTGGAGAGGGTGAAGGAGATAGAGTTGATAGTGTTTGAGCGGGTTGTTGGCCGATTGATGATAGATATATAGGTGGTGGAGAGAGAGAGAGGGATGAGATGTGAGCAGGGAGGGAGAGAGCACGGGGGGAGCTGGCTTAGGTGACATGGGACCGAGACAGGTTAGAGGCGGCGATGATAGTTACGCAGATGCGAGGTCAGCCAGAGTCAGCAGGAGGGGGAGAGATGGAGGCATTGAGACTTTAGGTGGCAGGGTTTCAAGAGGAGAGGGAAACATTGTAGGAGAGGGTATCTTCGACAGAGACATCCACAAAGGAGATGAGGGTAAGACTCGAGGCTGCAGAGGGTGGACTAGAGACAATGTGGCGGGAGAGAGAGAGTGCACAGGGATAGGTGCAGACTCTATAGGGGGAGAGGGATGGTTTACAGGTTCAGATGCAGACACTGCAGGGGGAGAGGGATAGTCTATGGAGACAGGTCCAGATCCTGAAGTTTCAAAGAGACTCAGCAGTAGGCTGGGTAGAGAATGCCAAGAAAGACATAGCATAGATGCAGGAATGTCGGGGGCAGGGTGAGGAGGTAGTGCTAGAGACTATGTGGTCAGAGAGGGAGAGGTCCGCAGAGCAAATACGGCTACTAACAGCGGCACAGGAGGCATGGGCGCAGGAGCAACGAGCCATGAATAGAGAGCAGGATAGGTACAGGCAAGAGCAGAATGCCGCTCGGTACTAGGCTGGGTAGAGAGATGATTATATGCAGGAGGCAGCGTATTGGTGGTGTGCCTATGAGCAGACAGTGCCAGATCCAACGCAACATACAACACGGTATGTTAGGCAGACACCCCAGATGCCGGCACCATCTCAGTCGGTAGGGACACGGACTAGAGGGTTCAGTGATTTCCAGCCGGTGCCTTCTCAGTTTAGGACCCCCGGACATGAGTCTCAGGGGACTCCAACACACAGGGACTAGCACCTGAGTCTCCGCAGAGGTCAGATGTGGGCAGCTCAGGACATGCAGAGGAGAGGTGATAAGATGCAGGTGCTTTTGACAGGTACCGGATGGTAGTGTAGTGCATATTTTTAGATGCACCTTATTTTGAGCATGATATGGAGGTGTTTATGAGGTGACCATATTTTGGATATGGACAGTGTATTATTATGATGATGATATGTGATGGTCCCATTGATAGTATGTCACACATTTTGGTGATGTATGGTATGCATATGGTGTTGTATTGATGTTTTATTGATGTTCCTATGATAGCATATGTATATGATGTTGTTGTGTAGATGCAAATGTTGTGTTATGCTGTGATTATTTTACTTATGCATGTGTGATTAATGATTGAGAAATGGTAATGTAATTGTATTAATGATGTATAGATGGATATGGGAATGTATGGATGAAATAAATGGATGTAAAATGATTAAATGAATGATAAATGAATGTATGCAAAATGGATAAATGAATGGATGTAAAACGATAAATGAATGTAATGAATGTATGCAAAATGGATAAACGAATGGATCTAAAACGATAAATGAATGGATAAATGAATGTAATGAATGTATAAGTAATCATAATGTATGTAAAATGGATAAATGAATGGATGTAAAATGATTAAATGAATGGATAAATGAATGGATGTAAAATGATAAATGAATGGATGTAAAACGATTAAATGAATGGATGTAAAATGATTTTAATGAATGTAGACTTAAGTATCAATGGGTAGGTGATATGTGGAGGATGTGTGAGGTGCAGAACTTGCCAAAGACCGTAAGGATCCCAAGAAGAAAAGTTAGTAGGAGTGAATGAGAGTTTGCACAACCAAAACCACAAGTCATAGACGTAGGAGTAATATAGGATGAAGGGGGGGAATATGCAATGAGATGCAATTTTCCATCCTTTAGAGCACTGATTTTTGCTATAGCATAAAACATCAGATGTCAAGGTATGCAAACCAAGACGGATTAATATCTAATGCATAAAACAAACACGACAAACAAGAAGGATATCCCAATACCCCAAAGTCGTGATGATGTTGGTCAGGCCAGGTATTGGAATAACCACAAGCACAAAGAGATGCCCCCACATAACACAGGGTCCAAAAAGAATCCCGGTGGGTACCATGTGGGGCATCCTGGCAGACAAAATCAAAATTCAAGAGATGCCCCTATGTTAACTAGGCAAAACACACCACAATATGAAGGATCATGACGATTTTGACTAGTGTTTATAGGGAGCTCAACTGATAAACAAAATCCAAAAGTACCAAAAGATCATAATCAATTACAAGCATCCTTTGCCATAAGATCCCAAGGATGGATGAGGTTGATGTGGTTTGTTAGGAAGGATGCATCCTGTTAAGACCGATGATGAATACTAAGCTAAAGTGACCTAGATGACGCAGGATGATTGTCATTGGGTAGATTTCTTGATACGAGGAGACCTTGTTTGTGAAGAATCAACGATGATAGGGACATTCTTGACAACAAGACAACAACAGGAAAAGACACAACCTAAAGACCTAGGGGCTCGAGGGTTGAGGAAAATATCAACCTTGCCTACGTGAAAGCGTAGAGCACTCGTAGTTCAGAAAAAGACCATGATAAAACAGTGGAAAGCGGACTAATGGAAAATGATGGATGACCAAGATAAACACAAGCCCTGGGGGAAGATCAAAAGATCAACCTTGCCTACGTGCAAGCGCAGGGGCAATGTAGTTCGGACATGACAAAAGACTGAGGATGGATAAGATCAAAAAGTGGACCATGAGGACAAGTGATGAAGGACAAAATGCCTCGGGGGCCGATCCAAAGATTAGCCTTGCCTATGTGCAAGTGTAGAGGCATCATAGTTCAAGAGGGGATGATGATAAAAGTGGAAAGAGGGTGAAGATGATAGAAGATGGAGGATGAAGACATGGAGAAGCCCCAGGGGCAGATCAAAAGATCAACCTTGCCTATGTGCAAGTGCAGGGGCAACGTAGTTCATAATGAGACCAAGAT
This sequence comes from Sequoiadendron giganteum, assembly GCA_007115665.2. Taxonomy (NCBI): domain Eukaryota; kingdom Viridiplantae; phylum Streptophyta; class Pinopsida; order Cupressales; family Cupressaceae; genus Sequoiadendron; species Sequoiadendron giganteum. The sequence continues at coordinate 273,445,545 of CM021100.1, read as the reverse complement.
GGAGACGACCACGAAGGGTGAGCCTAGAGGAAGACGAACACAACGATGAGATGACACAAGCTCAGATTAGGATAATAAACTCAAGATTGTGGATAGCGAATGATGGTCATCCAATGCTCAACCAAAATATACCAAGTGACGAGGTGATGCAAGCGGATGGAAGGATACGAGGATTAGGGAGTTGGCGGAGAAGCCATAGAGTAACCAGGACGCGAGGTAGATAATGATTCAGCCCTATATGAGAGGCGCCCATTGCCAGGTTTTCACCAATCGTACGTATCCAAGGCACCATGTAGGGGTGGTTTTCACCATAGGACGAATTATTTCTCTTTACTATTTTGGATTTTTGGATTTTTTATTTTTTTTGTATTTTTGACTTTTACCAAGAAGGATACCCCAGCTGATCTCAGTGTAGAACTTCTTTAGATGCATGATGTTGATGGGTTCCTCGAAAGGCTCACCTTTAGGGGTGGAGAGCTTGTAGACACCAAAACCATACTTTGAGATGATGACATAAGGGCCCAACCAGTTTGCTTCAAACTTACCTTTCTTCTCCCGGTCTTGCTGATTCCGCTGATTTTCTTTTAGGACTAAATCACTAATCTCGAATTGGCGAGGGCGGACTTTCTTATTGTAGCTCCTTTTGAGTCGATGTTGATAAGCTTGCAGATGGTTATAAGCCTTGACCTATTTTTCATCTAGCAATTCCAATTGCGCCAAGCATGCCACTCGAGTGTCTTCATTAGTGATGAGATTCTTGAGGGAGATGCGGAGTGAAGGGATTTCAACTTCGATTGGCAAGATGGCTTCAACGCCATAGACAAGAGAATATGGAGTGGCTCCAGTAGGGGTGTGGATGGATGTACGGTAGGCCCAAAGAGCAGGATGGATATGGAGGTACCAATTGCAGCCAGTGCTATTGACCATCTTCTTAATGATTTTGATCAATGTTTTATTGGTCGCTTCTGCCTGTCCATTACCTTGGGGGTAACAGGAAGTGGACCAACGATGCTGGATATGGTATGTGTCACAAAGGAATTTCATGCACTTATTTTTGAATGGTTTTCCGTTGTCGGTGATGATGGTGGAGGGGATACCATACTTGCAGAGGATATGGTAGAGGATGAACTTAGAGATCTGAACACCAGTGATTTGAGTGAGTGGAATGGCTTCCACCCACTTGGTGACATATTTAGTGGCTGTGATGATAAAGGTGTGACCATCTAAAGATGGAGGGTAGATCTTGCCAATCAAGTCGAAACCCCATTGTGAAAACGGCCAAGGTGTCGTGATGGATTGGAGATCTTGTGCTGGAGCATGAATCATATTTGCATGTTGTTGGCACGGAAGACACTTTTTGACGTACTCACAAGCATCATGTTCCATTGTGGGCCAGTAATATCCTGCTCTGAGAGTCCGCTTGGCTAGGGCCATACCATTAGAATGGGCCCCACAAATACCGCTATGCACTTCTGTTAATGTTGTGTGGGCTTTAGTTTCGTCTAGACAATGGAGGAGAGTTCCATCATACCCACGTCAATAAAGTGTATCACCGATAATGGTGTAACGAGCTGTGCGTTGGATAAATGATTTACGTTGGTTTCTTGTGAGGTCAGGCGGGAGGGTGTTGTCATGAATGTAGGTGTAAATGTCATGGTACCAAGGGGATTCAAGACCTATAATAGCACACACCATGTCATTCTCAGGGATATCGTATGCTGGGATTAGGAGTTGCTCAACTAGGAACTGACAATTTGTGCAATCTTTCGGCATGTCGAGGAGAGAACCAATGGTAGCCATAGCATCTGTTGCCTTATTCTGGAGTCTCGAGATCTGCTCAAATGGGATGGTAGTGAAATATTTCTTGAAGGCATCCACCATGCATTTGTAAGGCAACAACTTTTCATCCTTTGTCAGAAACTCATCGTTGACCTGTTTTATGACTAACTGGGAGTCACCAAAAACTTGCAAGTGGGTGATGTGCCATTGAACTGCAATTTTGAGGCCGGTTAGAAGGGCTTCATATTCAGAGATGTTGTTGGTGCAAGGAAAAGCCAGTCTGAATGATCTCGGTATGTAGTCACCTTGGGGGGTGATAAGCAAGATTCCTGCCCCCGATCCATTATGGGTGTGTGATCCATCAAAGTACAATGTCCAGGTGGTGGTTTCTGAGATTGCAAATACTCCTTCATCTGGAAATTCAGTTTCTATGGGATAAGCATCCACTAATGGGGCATCTTCCAACTGATCAGCTATTACTTGTCCTTTAATGGATTTTTTATCCACATATTCTATATCAAACTCACTGAGGAGCATGATCCATTTAGCCATTCGACCAGTCAGGGCTGTCTTGGATAGCAGGTACTTGAGGGGGTCGACTTTGGATATTAATTTTATAGGATGGTTGAGCATATAGTGGCGTAGCATTTGTGTGCTAAAGACCATAGCAAGACAGGCCTTTTCCATTGGTGAATAGTTGAGTTCATACCCGACCAGTGTGCGACTGATGTAATAGATTGCCCGTTCCTTTGACGATTCATCATGTTGTGCCAATAATGCCCCCAATGCTACTGGCGTGGCCGATATGTACAACAGGAGGGGTTTTCCAGGGATAGGTGGAATCAAGATCGGTGGGTGGGCCAAATATCCTTTGAGCATGTCAAAGCCCAACTGACATTGTTGATTCCACTTGAAGTTGGTGTCTTTCTTGAGAAGGTGGGAAAATGACTGACATTTATCTGCAAGTTGGGCTATAAAGTGGCGGATGGATTGCAGTTTCCCTTGGAGACTCCTTAATTGTTTCAAGTTTCTTGGAGGAGGCATATCCATGATAGCTTTCACCTTAGCTGGGTTAACCTCGATGCCTCTTCGGGACACTATGAAGCCCAAGAGTTTCCCTAATGTGACACCGAATACACACTTTTTTGGATTTAGTCGAAGCTTATATTGTTCTAAGTGCTCAAAGATCCATTTCAGAATGGTAGGGTGCTCTTCCCTGGTTCCAAATTTTTCCAGTAGGTCATCGACATAGTCTTCCATGATGATGTGAATGAGGTCATGGAATATAACCGTCATTGCTCGTTGATATGTTGCCCCTGCATTTTTGAGACCAAAGGGCATGACATTATAACAAAAAGTACCCCAAGGTGTTGTAAAAGCAATTTTGTGTTGATCATCGGGGGCAATCCGGATCTGATTATAGCCAGAGAAGCCATCCATGAGGGATAGCATCTCGTGTCCCGCAGTGATGTCTACTAACATGTCGATGTTAGGCAAGGGGAAGTCATCTTTTGGGCAAGCTTTGTTGAGATGCCAAAAATCCGTACAAATCCTGATGTCTCCATTGGGTTTAGCAATAGGTACAATATTGGAGATCCAATCAGAGTAGTCAATGGGCCTGATAAAACCAACATCCAGTAACTTTTCTAGTTCTTTCTTCACCAATAATGCCACTTATGGGTGCATTTTTTGGAGCTTCTGCTTGACAGTTTTAGTCTCTGGACAGACATCCAAATGTTGGACAACAAGATTGGGATCTAAGCTAGGCATATCAGAGTAAGCCCATGCAAAGTTGATAACCCCTTCATGGAGAATTCGGACAATGGTGATGTATTCTACTTCATATAAAGATTTGGCCACATAGGTTATCCTTGGAATCTCTTCTATCCCCAGGTTCACCTCTTGCGTTTCTTCAATGAGAATCGAAGATTGCTCAGATAGTCATGTTCCTACAAGGGGAAGATGAATGTCCCCATCTTCCAGTGCCGTATCAAGGTTTTCACTATCACATACATCCTTTGTTTTTACTTTTTCATAGTCAAAAAGTGCCTCGGTGAGGTTTTCACTTGATGACCCATTTTTCTTTTGTTTCTTTTTGTTTTTGCGATTAGGGCGTTCATCTTCCCCCAATCCCATTAGATGTACGTAGGTATCTTTTGAGGGAAAAGTGCTAATTGGTGTGCTACCTTGTAGGTCATGATCGATAAGCTCAGGATGTTTAAGGGATAAAGTTATGGTACAAACGGATAAGTATTCAAACATGGCGGGGAGGTCAATGTGATTCAGATCGTCGTACGCGTGTATGATGGACTCCTCCTCCGGTATGTCTTCAAGGGAACTGTTGTCAACACTAACATTGTTAGAGGTGTTAGCAGATGTTGCAAGACCCTTCTATTTGGTATCATAGCCTAAGCCCAAATTCCTTGGTCGGATGGTAGTTGCTTCGATGGGCAGACGTCTTCCTTGTTCTTCTGCACCAAGGCCTCCGCCTTGGTAATGGCAATTTTCAATGAATTTGGAGGCATGTAGATAGGCTTCGTGAAAGTATTCAATAAGGGGCTATGGTGGTTCAGGCTCCTCCCGATAAACCCATTGACTGATATCATCATCCATTAGATCCTAGAGGGGTCCCAAATTATTGAATGTTGTGGACCCCACGTTCTTGGAAGTGAGGGTGAGTGTCTTTTCTTCTACTTTTGGTAATGGCAGAATCGGTTGCCCATATGTGCGGGGTGAAGGTGGCATGGTTGCCACATTGAGTGTGGTGTGCATTTCGTATTCACCACATTCCTTATCTATGATCTGGACCTTGGTGACGGTGGAAGTAGGTGTGGATGATGGTGGGGATGAAGTGTTCAGAGTATTGGTGGATGGGATAGGATTAGATGTCGGGGGTGCCCCCATTTCGACCCCTAGGAAATAATGCAAATGTGGAAAAGAGGCTTCCAAGGCACGACAGTATTCAAAAGGCTGAGTGTCGGCTTGTATAGTGACTTCCATTCCTTGAAATGGGAATTTTAGGCATTGGTGATAGGTGGATGGTACGGCTTGCATAGAGTGAATCCATGGACGACCAAGAAGGATGTTGTATGGGAGTTCAAGGTCCAGAACATGGCACATAGTGTATTGTACAATAGGGCCCACCTGTATAGGGAGGAAAATAATGCCTTCAGAATCTCGCTTTGCATTATCATAGGCCTTGATGGTGATCACTTGATTTCTCAGATCAGCTTGGGTGTATCCAACCTGTTGTATGAACTTTAATGTACAGAGATTTAGGGCTGAACCATTATCTACTAATACCCTTTTTACTTTTTGACAGTTGACACCGACCTCGAGATGGAGGGGGTGGTTGTCATTTGAATCAAGATGCGGAATGTCCTTTTGGCTAAAGGCTAGCTGATAGGTCGATGAAAGATTGCCTACCAATGCTTGGAATTGGGTAGGGTCAATATTATCAGGTACTTGTGTGCTTTGCAAAGCCTTAGTTAGGATATCTTGATGTACAGGAGATGACTTAAGTAGATCCAAAATGGATATTTGGGCTGTAGTCTTACCTAGATGGTCTAGGATATTATACTGGGGATTGGCGGATGGTCGTTGGGTGGATAGAGATGCTGCTGGGACTGTGATGCGGGTTCGCCGAGTAGTAACAACACATTGTGGATCTTTTCCCTTAACATGTATCATGGATACATGGGGTTCCACTTGTTCTACATACGAAACCACACCTTGATAATTATGTGGTATGCTTTTGTAGCTGATGTTATTGGTATTGTTTCCTGGCTGGTTTTTATTGCCCGGTCCAGGATTTGAGTTGGATGTACTAGGACCCTGGTTATGGTTAGGAAAGGCATTTTGGTATATTTGTAATTGAGCATTAGCTGAAGATGCTACATTAGCATCTACATGTATTTCGCCTCGATCGATGAGACCTTGGATGTAGGTTTTTAAGCCTTGACATTTGTCCAAGGTATGTCCTTTAATTTTGTGAAATTCACAGTATTCATTGTCTTTAAACCAAGCAGGCTTGGGTTTAGATGTATCGAGGGGTTTGGTGATAGGGTATGTTATGGGGTAATTGGCTTGAAGAAGCTTATTAAACACCGCGCTAAGGTGTTCTCCCAACTGAGTGAATTGTCGTTTATTCCCACCTCGGTTATTTTGATTGGATTGTTGTTGTGGTGCCCCTTGGGGGATGGATATGGCGTTCTAAATGGACGATTGTTGTTGGGAAGGATATCTTTGCATGGTGTTGGACACTTGGACATGTTTAGTGTTAGTGACACCATCATTGATGAATTTTTTGTTTCTATTCCAAAAATGAGGTTTATCCCCGAAGGACTTCTCTCTATCAGAATTGAAATGTTTGACTTGTCCTCTTGCGACAAGGGCTCATTCTAAGATGGGACCTTTCTCCACAAGTCCCACAAAAGTAGTGATGCAATGGAGTTGGAAATTATGCGCCATATCCGGGTGATATTTTTTGATAAACAACGTTACCATGTCTTTCTCTGTTGGTGGGGATTTCATCCTACTAGCCAAGGCACACCATCTTTGCAAGTAGCTTGCAAAGGTATCTCCATCGCGTTGTTTTTCTTTGAGGAGATCAAGTGTGTCAATATCTTTCTCTAAGTTAAAAGAGAAGTGAGTGACAAACTGTTCAGATAGCTATGCGAAGGTTTTGATAGATCCCTTTTCCAGACCCATAAACTAGTTGAGGGCGACCCCTTTTAGACTTTTAGGGAAAAGTCGGATGAGGTAATTATCATTGTGCATGACCTCTTGGCAATGAGCATAAAACTCTTGAAGGTGAGCTCTAGGATCTTTGGTTCCTTTATATTTGTCAAATTTGGGTATCTCGAAATGTTCAGGAAAAGGAATTAAGGAAATGGAAGGATCAAATGGATAAGGGCATATGTCCTCAAACTTGAAGGATCATTTTCCCATTCTAGCTTGTAAGTCCTTTAATGCAGATTTTAATTCTTCCAAGTCTTTATTGATGGGAGTCATGGGAGTCACAATGGATTGAGTGTATGGATAATGTTGTGGGTATGATGAGGATGGCACTGCCATTGTTGGATCATAAATGGGTTGAGTTGGGTACGAATGTATTGGTTGATTGTAAGAAGATTGATGGTTGGATGATTGGTTGTGTTGAGTGGGAGCCACTTGTTGTTGATAGTAAGACATAAGAGAGGGGGCCTGTTGCTGCATAGCATTTTGGTAATGCGTAGAGGTAGGGCCTCTTTGTTGATGTGATGATGTTTGTTGATAATAGGAAGTGTAAGGTGCCCCATGTTGGTGAGTTGATTGTTGTTGAAAGTAGGGTGGATAGGATTGGTTTTGTTGTGCAACGGTGGGTTGTTGCATGGCATATGGATATGGATTTAATATTTGTTGATGAGGATTGTGTTGAGGTTTTGTAGGGTTGGTGTAAGGTGGCGGTTGGGTACGTGCTTGATTTTGCACATTCTGATGAGGGTTTGTATGGGATGGAATAGTATATGTGCTAGAGGGATGATAGAGGTATTTGGTGAGTGGGTTATGGTGTGTTTGCGTAGGGATGTGCACATGTTGTTGTGGAGGTTGTTGTGGGGGTTGTTGTTGTTGATGAGATAAGATTTGTTGTTGTTGAGGCAGGTGAGATGGGATGTATTGTTGTTGTTGTGATGTATGTTGCACCACTTGATGTGGTGGTTGTGTGAGAATGGAAGGGTGTTGCGGATGTTGTTGATGTAAGTGTTGAGATGAAGCTATTGTAGTAGCAACATGTTGTGGCAGTGTTGGTGGTGTGGTGGATTGGTGTGGATTATTTGGAGGTTGTTGAAATGCAAGAGGTAGTGCATTGGTAAGTGGAGGTGTGCCCCCAATATTAGAATATGGGGGAGGAAGCAGTGGAGCAGATGGGATGTATGACAACATGCCATAGGTGTGGGGGTCATTAGGATTAGGTGGTGGAATGGTAGATGTTTTGGCTGGAAGATGAGGATATTCTTGGACTTGATGGATGACAACATTTCCAAGTTCGGGGTGGTACCAATTTTCAGTGGGTGCACCTTCAGGAATGTATGAACTTTCTGGAACATTTTGTGAGGTTTGTGGGTCAACAAATGGGGGAAGGGCATATTGTGATGTATTGAAACCGGATGGTGGTTTGAATCCCTTCATGAGTAAGGTGGCAAGGATCTTATCCCCACGTTCGTTTAGGAGGTGATCCGTCATTTGGACATTGGCAAGATTGCTGAGATATTCGTCAACAGTGACTTCAGGTTGATTGACCATGTTTTCGTCACTAGGTGGTGTGATATTTTGGATGTCAGTGTTTGATTAGGATGAAACACCATTATGGGGATCATGTGGAATGTTATTAGGATCTTGAGGGACATTTGGTTGGGAACCTTGTGTTTGCTGGTCTGCCATTTGCTTTTTTGTTTGTGAGCGGGTTTGAACGAGCATGAACGTGCAAAATGACTAGGAGGTTTCAAGATTCAACTTCTAGAGGATGATTTAGGCGATGATTTGGATTGATTGATTTGAATTGGATGATGATTGATGTTGGGTTTGATTGGATCAAATGATGATGTATCAATTTGCTGATTCAGATGAGGATTGGATTTGATTGGGTCAAGTGATGATGTGTCACTTTTGATGATTGGATTGGTTTGGATCAAGTGATGATGTATCAACTTGGTGATTGGGCAATGATTGGATTTGATTGGATCAAGTGATAATGTACCACTTTTGATGATTGGATTGGTTTGGATCAAGTGATGACGTATCAACTTGATGATTGGATGATGATTGGATTTGATTTGGATCAAGTGATGATGTATCAACTTGATGATTGGATTTGATTTGGATCAAGTGATGATGTATCACTTGAGGATTGGATTGTTTGGATCAATTGGATAAATTGATGATGTCCCAATTGGATGATTGGATTGATGATGATTGGATTTAATTGGGTCAATTGATGATGTATCAATTGGATGATTTTGATGATGATTGGATGATGGAAGGGATCCTAAAACTTGATTTGGAAACCACCCTAGGTGACTTGTAACATTGGTTGATCGGATTAAATCAATTATTATGGTGCCTAATCTAGTTTGAGATGGAAGGGGATTGATTTGGGCCAATGATGTTGACTTACAACACAAATCCGCCTCAATATAGAAGCAAATTGATTAGGTTGAAGGCAAGGATTGATTATGTAGGATAACGATCAATTTAACGCCTTGGTCAATTCGGGAGACAACTCCTAAAATAAGGTTTTAAAGGATTTTGTGTTGACGAATAATGATGGATGCAAAGGGAAGATGTGTTGTTGAAGGTGTTTAGATCTTATGATAAGATGGGTATCCCAAATGGTGGAATGATCAATGTGAATGTGGTAAACGGATGTTTTGGAAACGTTAAACGGGGGCTTGAAATGGCTAAATAAAGGTTTGGATTGGTTAAATGAGCGTTTAGGATGATCAAATGGTCAAATGGAGGCTTTGTGGGTTCGAACAGAGGCTCAAAATGATCAAACGGGTGAAATTGGCCGTTTAGCAGGGCGTATTCGCACTTCTACAGTAAAACTACTGAAATGGTGGGGCAAGTTCGCCCCTCTGCAGTGGAAAAGGCTAAAACAGTGGGGCAAGTTCACCCCTCTATAGTGAAAAAGGCTGAAATAGTGGGGAAAGTTTGCCCCTCTATAGTGGGAGATGCAACTTAGTTTAGATGAGGGATTTTGGCAAGGACTTAAAATGATTCAATGACAGTTTGACTTATCAAAATTCAATGGTTCTTCATAGAAAGACACTTTAAACAAGCACAATCCTATGATTAGTGTTTTAAAGGGTATGGCCGACAAGGGTCTTACTCTAGGATGAACAAAGTTTCTAAGGAGTCCTCGATATACGCTCGGTATGTGAGGCACAAACCATGAACACCAGTCTATCACAAGTGTAAGTCGGGAACCCCAACGAGATATTGAAAGGCTCAGAGCAAATCTTCACATTTATCTAGGTATCACCCTAGCTTCAACGCTTCACTAATTACGATGCAACTAGATTAAGGTATAGCTTTGGCTCTCCCCCCTTTATATACCCCACCAGTATGCGTGGTTGGGATCATCCCTTGGGGTGATGAAATCCCCAAGCAGGTCCCTCTAAGAAGAAAACGCTAATCATTTCCAACTACCCCCTTCGGATCTGCACAAAAGTGCAAAGGGGGGAGGTGAGAATGAATTAATGTTCCCTTAAGGTGATACAAATAGAACAATCACAACAAGCAGCCAATTTACTTTCCCCTAATTATACTAAGTAAATAGATAAAACAGTAAGGAAAGATTTTCAAAGAATAAAACAAAGGCTCTACAAGCAAATGTTAGTTGTTTATCTTTTTTGCCCTTTTTGTGATTTGCAGTGAATCTGACTTCACTCACCAACAAACAAGATTAGTGGATTAGAGCACAAAACAACAAAAGAAAGAAGACAAAAATGAAACTAAAATGCCACTTTTTTACCCTCTCGAATGTGCTGTTAAGGGAAAATTCGCCCCTCTGCAGTGAAAAACATTGAACTGGGAGGGCATGTTCACACTTCTACAGAAAACAGTCAGAAACAGCAAAGGCAGGTTCACCCCTCTGCAGAAAATAGACAGAAACAATAAAGGTAGGTTCGCCCCTCTGCAGAAAACAGTCAGAAACAGCAAAGGGCAGGTTCGCCCCTCTACAGAAAATAGTCAGAAACAACAAAGGCAGGTTCACCCCTATGCACAAAATAGTCAAAAATAGCAAAGGCAGATTCGCCCCTCTGCAGAAAACAGTAAGAAATAGCAAAGGGCAGGTTCGCCCCTCTGCAGAAAACAATCAGAAACAGCAAAGGGCAGGTTCGCCCCTCTGCAGAAAATAGTCAGAAACAACAAAGGGCAGGTTCGCCCCTCTGTAGTAAATGGCTGAAATAGAGGGCAAGTTCGCTCTTCTATAGAAAACAGTCATAAACAACAAAGACAGATTCACCCCTCTACAGAAAACAATCAGAAACAGCAAAGGGCAAGTTCGCCCCTCTACAGAAAATGGTTAGAAATAGTAAAGGGCAGGTTCGCCCCTCTACAGAAAACAGTCAGAAACAACAAAGGGAAGGTTCGCCCCTCTGCAGAAAATGGCTGAAACAGAGGGCAAGTTCACCCTTCTGTAGTGTCCGGGAGGGCAAGTTCGCCCCTCTACGACTTGAATCTGCAAACAAGCTAACAACAAAAAAATGTGAAAGAAAGAGACCCCTTTGTGGGTCCCACCGGGTGTGCCAGAAATGTGATCCTAATAAAATGCTACTCCTAATGTGAGATGCAAGATGAAGAACTAATAATGCAAATGGGAAGAAGCAACAAGATAAAAGGGCACCTCAATAAGATTAGCCTAAGAAATGGTGAAATATGAAAGTAAGATAAACAAATTGATTGCTGTTATACCTTCATGTTGTTGTCTCCTTCCTTGGTTGGCCCTTTGATGCTTCAAGAATTGTGTGCTCCTTGGATGGCAATGGATTTGAATGGATGCAAGATGAATTGATGATGCTAAATGCTATGGTAGATGAGAGCTTGAATGAAAATTTTGCAAGAGTTTTGTTGCAAAATACTTGATCCCCAAAATGAGGGAATTGAAGGGGTATTTATAGGCTAAATTGAATTTTCTAGAGAATTCAACAGTTGGGATTGATCCAACAAAGATCAAGATGAAGGGTTAAGGTGAGTTGAGGACTCACAAGCCCTCACATCTTGACATGTGGAAGGTGAGATGTCTTAGGGTGGAGTGATGTGGAAATGAGGTGGAAGAGAAGGACAAGAGGTGGAAGGGAAGTACATGAGGTGGATGAAGGACAAGTACCTTTGAGGTACCTTGGGGGATGAGAAGATTTCCTAAAAAAGGAACTTCTTGTCCCCAAATGAGGATGAAAGAGACTTTTGAGGAATTTTAGAATTCCTCAAAAATCTCCATGGGAAAAGGGGAATGTGTGGGAAGAATAAATGTAAATTAAAAATTTACATTTAATGGAGGATTCATTGGATAAAAGGAGGTCTCCAAAAAGTTGGAGATTTGTCACATGTGGGAGATGTGACAAGTCCAAGGTTCTAGAAACCTTGGGCACATGTAAAATGACATGTCACATTTGCATGGGGGATGAAGAAGACCTTGGGAAGATAAAAGTGAATTAAAAATTCACATGGGGAAGAGGGGAACCTTGGTTGAATAAATGTGAATTAAAAATTCACATGGGGAAGGGAGTCCATACCAAAAATGGTAAGTGGGAAGGTTGACCAGAAAAGGTAAGCTAAATATGGTTAATGATTCTGATTAAGGTTGTGCAAACACAAGATTAAGGTAATTAATGGGAGATTAGAGGCAAGTGGGAGATTATGGAGGATGTGACACTTAATCTTGATTAAGTGGTGTACATCTTAATCACAGATTAATTAATTTAATCCAGATTAGAAGAGGATTATGGAGAATGTGACAAGGAGAGAGAAAAAAGAATTAAAAATTGATTTTTAATTCAAATAGGTTAAACGACTAAATTAAATAATTTGTCATGTTTATTTAATTTAGAGAAGAGAAGAAAAGGGGGTAAGGTAAAGTATTTAATTTCTTTAATTATATACTTTACGAACCTTAGGCAGAAAATGAAATAATGATTAAATCAATTATTTAATCACTGTTAAGGGAATCAATGACTAAAGTAGACGATTTTGATCATATGGAAGTGATCAAATTTGGATGTCTACATTTAGTAGCACAATAGCAATAGCCAACCCAATATCAAGCAACCTTAGCAGCACAACAACAATAACAAGCCCAACAAGTAGCCCTTGTGGCTCAACAACAACAAGCCTTACTAGCTCAATAGTATGCCCAACAACAACAACCACAACAAAGTTCCTACTATAATCTGCAACATAACATCATCAATACAAAGGCATTAGGAACATAAACATCAACACCATGATC
>CM021100.1:273378659-273432673 GCA_007115665.2 Sequoiadendron giganteum | reverse complement strand
AATGGAAAATGATGGATGACCAAGATAAACACAAGCCCTGGGGGAAGATCAAAAGATCAACCTTGCCTACGTGCAAGCGCAGGGGCAATGTAGTTCGGACATGACAAAAGACTGAGGATGGATAAGATCAAAAAGTGGACCATGAGGACAAGTGATGAAGGACAAAATGCCTCGGGGGCCGATCCAAAGATTAGCCTTGCCTATGTGCAAGTGTAGAGGCATCATAGTTCAAGAGGGGATGATGATAAAAGTGGAAAGAGGGTGAAGATGATAGAAGATGGAGGATGAAGACATGGAGAAGCCCCAGGGGCAGATCAAAAGATCAACCTTGCCTATGTGCAAGTGCAGGGGCAACGTAGTTCATAATGAGACCAAGATGGAGACGACCACGAAGGGTGAGCCTAGAGGAAGACGAACACAACGATGAGATGACACAAGCTCAGATTAGGATAATAAACTCAAGATTGTGGATAGCGAATGATGGTCATCCAATGCTCAACCAAAATATACCAAGTGACGAGGTGATGCAAGCGGATGGAAGGATACGAGGATTAGGGAGTTGGCGGAGAAGCCATAGAGTAACCAGGACGCGAGGTAGATAATGATTCAGCCCTATATGAGAGGCGCCCATTGCCAGGTTTTCACCAATCGTACGTATCCAAGGCACCATGTAGGGGTGGTTTTCACCATAGGACGAATTATTTCTCTTTACTATTTTGGATTTTTGGATTTTTTATTTTTTTTGTATTTTTGACTTTTACCAAGAAGGATACCCCAGCTGATCTCAGTGTAGAACTTCTTTAGATGCATGATGTTGATGGGTTCCTCGAAAGGCTCACCTTTAGGGGTGGAGAGCTTGTAGACACCAAAACCATACTTTGAGATGATGACATAAGGGCCCAACCAGTTTGCTTCAAACTTACCTTTCTTCTCCCGGTCTTGCTGATTCCGCTGATTTTCTTTTAGGACTAAATCACTAATCTCGAATTGGCGAGGGCGGACTTTCTTATTGTAGCTCCTTTTGAGTCGATGTTGATAAGCTTGCAGATGGTTATAAGCCTTGACCTATTTTTCATCTAGCAATTCCAATTGCGCCAAGCATGCCACTCGAGTGTCTTCATTAGTGATGAGATTCTTGAGGGAGATGCGGAGTGAAGGGATTTCAACTTCGATTGGCAAGATGGCTTCAACGCCATAGACAAGAGAATATGGAGTGGCTCCAGTAGGGGTGTGGATGGATGTACGGTAGGCCCAAAGAGCAGGATGGATATGGAGGTACCAATTGCAGCCAGTGCTATTGACCATCTTCTTAATGATTTTGATCAATGTTTTATTGGTCGCTTCTGCCTGTCCATTACCTTGGGGGTAACAGGAAGTGGACCAACGATGCTGGATATGGTATGTGTCACAAAGGAATTTCATGCACTTATTTTTGAATGGTTTTCCGTTGTCGGTGATGATGGTGGAGGGGATACCATACTTGCAGAGGATATGGTAGAGGATGAACTTAGAGATCTGAACACCAGTGATTTGAGTGAGTGGAATGGCTTCCACCCACTTGGTGACATATTTAGTGGCTGTGATGATAAAGGTGTGACCATCTAAAGATGGAGGGTAGATCTTGCCAATCAAGTCGAAACCCCATTGTGAAAACGGCCAAGGTGTCGTGATGGATTGGAGATCTTGTGCTGGAGCATGAATCATATTTGCATGTTGTTGGCACGGAAGACACTTTTTGACGTACTCACAAGCATCATGTTCCATTGTGGGCCAGTAATATCCTGCTCTGAGAGTCCGCTTGGCTAGGGCCATACCATTAGAATGGGCCCCACAAATACCGCTATGCACTTCTGTTAATGTTGTGTGGGCTTTAGTTTCGTCTAGACAATGGAGGAGAGTTCCATCATACCCACGTCAATAAAGTGTATCACCGATAATGGTGTAACGAGCTGTGCGTTGGATAAATGATTTACGTTGGTTTCTTGTGAGGTCAGGCGGGAGGGTGTTGTCATGAATGTAGGTGTAAATGTCATGGTACCAAGGGGATTCAAGACCTATAATAGCACACACCATGTCATTCTCAGGGATATCGTATGCTGGGATTAGGAGTTGCTCAACTAGGAACTGACAATTTGTGCAATCTTTCGGCATGTCGAGGAGAGAACCAATGGTAGCCATAGCATCTGTTGCCTTATTCTGGAGTCTCGAGATCTGCTCAAATGGGATGGTAGTGAAATATTTCTTGAAGGCATCCACCATGCATTTGTAAGGCAACAACTTTTCATCCTTTGTCAGAAACTCATCGTTGACCTGTTTTATGACTAACTGGGAGTCACCAAAAACTTGCAAGTGGGTGATGTGCCATTGAACTGCAATTTTGAGGCCGGTTAGAAGGGCTTCATATTCAGAGATGTTGTTGGTGCAAGGAAAAGCCAGTCTGAATGATCTCGGTATGTAGTCACCTTGGGGGGTGATAAGCAAGATTCCTGCCCCCGATCCATTATGGGTGTGTGATCCATCAAAGTACAATGTCCAGGTGGTGGTTTCTGAGATTGCAAATACTCCTTCATCTGGAAATTCAGTTTCTATGGGATAAGCATCCACTAATGGGGCATCTTCCAACTGATCAGCTATTACTTGTCCTTTAATGGATTTTTTATCCACATATTCTATATCAAACTCACTGAGGAGCATGATCCATTTAGCCATTCGACCAGTCAGGGCTGTCTTGGATAGCAGGTACTTGAGGGGGTCGACTTTGGATATTAATTTTATAGGATGGTTGAGCATATAGTGGCGTAGCATTTGTGTGCTAAAGACCATAGCAAGACAGGCCTTTTCCATTGGTGAATAGTTGAGTTCATACCCGACCAGTGTGCGACTGATGTAATAGATTGCCCGTTCCTTTGACGATTCATCATGTTGTGCCAATAATGCCCCCAATGCTACTGGCGTGGCCGATATGTACAACAGGAGGGGTTTTCCAGGGATAGGTGGAATCAAGATCGGTGGGTGGGCCAAATATCCTTTGAGCATGTCAAAGCCCAACTGACATTGTTGATTCCACTTGAAGTTGGTGTCTTTCTTGAGAAGGTGGGAAAATGACTGACATTTATCTGCAAGTTGGGCTATAAAGTGGCGGATGGATTGCAGTTTCCCTTGGAGACTCCTTAATTGTTTCAAGTTTCTTGGAGGAGGCATATCCATGATAGCTTTCACCTTAGCTGGGTTAACCTCGATGCCTCTTCGGGACACTATGAAGCCCAAGAGTTTCCCTAATGTGACACCGAATACACACTTTTTTGGATTTAGTCGAAGCTTATATTGTTCTAAGTGCTCAAAGATCCATTTCAGAATGGTAGGGTGCTCTTCCCTGGTTCCAAATTTTTCCAGTAGGTCATCGACATAGTCTTCCATGATGATGTGAATGAGGTCATGGAATATAACCGTCATTGCTCGTTGATATGTTGCCCCTGCATTTTTGAGACCAAAGGGCATGACATTATAACAAAAAGTACCCCAAGGTGTTGTAAAAGCAATTTTGTGTTGATCATCGGGGGCAATCCGGATCTGATTATAGCCAGAGAAGCCATCCATGAGGGATAGCATCTCGTGTCCCGCAGTGATGTCTACTAACATGTCGATGTTAGGCAAGGGGAAGTCATCTTTTGGGCAAGCTTTGTTGAGATGCCAAAAATCCGTACAAATCCTGATGTCTCCATTGGGTTTAGCAATAGGTACAATATTGGAGATCCAATCAGAGTAGTCAATGGGCCTGATAAAACCAACATCCAGTAACTTTTCTAGTTCTTTCTTCACCAATAATGCCACTTATGGGTGCATTTTTTGGAGCTTCTGCTTGACAGTTTTAGTCTCTGGACAGACATCCAAATGTTGGACAACAAGATTGGGATCTAAGCTAGGCATATCAGAGTAAGCCCATGCAAAGTTGATAACCCCTTCATGGAGAATTCGGACAATGGTGATGTATTCTACTTCATATAAAGATTTGGCCACATAGGTTATCCTTGGAATCTCTTCTATCCCCAGGTTCACCTCTTGCGTTTCTTCAATGAGAATCGAAGATTGCTCAGATAGTCATGTTCCTACAAGGGGAAGATGAATGTCCCCATCTTCCAGTGCCGTATCAAGGTTTTCACTATCACATACATCCTTTGTTTTTACTTTTTCATAGTCAAAAAGTGCCTCGGTGAGGTTTTCACTTGATGACCCATTTTTCTTTTGTTTCTTTTTGTTTTTGCGATTAGGGCGTTCATCTTCCCCCAATCCCATTAGATGTACGTAGGTATCTTTTGAGGGAAAAGTGCTAATTGGTGTGCTACCTTGTAGGTCATGATCGATAAGCTCAGGATGTTTAAGGGATAAAGTTATGGTACAAACGGATAAGTATTCAAACATGGCGGGGAGGTCAATGTGATTCAGATCGTCGTACGCGTGTATGATGGACTCCTCCTCCGGTATGTCTTCAAGGGAACTGTTGTCAACACTAACATTGTTAGAGGTGTTAGCAGATGTTGCAAGACCCTTCTATTTGGTATCATAGCCTAAGCCCAAATTCCTTGGTCGGATGGTAGTTGCTTCGATGGGCAGACGTCTTCCTTGTTCTTCTGCACCAAGGCCTCCGCCTTGGTAATGGCAATTTTCAATGAATTTGGAGGCATGTAGATAGGCTTCGTGAAAGTATTCAATAAGGGGCTATGGTGGTTCAGGCTCCTCCCGATAAACCCATTGACTGATATCATCATCCATTAGATCCTAGAGGGGTCCCAAATTATTGAATGTTGTGGACCCCACGTTCTTGGAAGTGAGGGTGAGTGTCTTTTCTTCTACTTTTGGTAATGGCAGAATCGGTTGCCCATATGTGCGGGGTGAAGGTGGCATGGTTGCCACATTGAGTGTGGTGTGCATTTCGTATTCACCACATTCCTTATCTATGATCTGGACCTTGGTGACGGTGGAAGTAGGTGTGGATGATGGTGGGGATGAAGTGTTCAGAGTATTGGTGGATGGGATAGGATTAGATGTCGGGGGTGCCCCCATTTCGACCCCTAGGAAATAATGCAAATGTGGAAAAGAGGCTTCCAAGGCACGACAGTATTCAAAAGGCTGAGTGTCGGCTTGTATAGTGACTTCCATTCCTTGAAATGGGAATTTTAGGCATTGGTGATAGGTGGATGGTACGGCTTGCATAGAGTGAATCCATGGACGACCAAGAAGGATGTTGTATGGGAGTTCAAGGTCCAGAACATGGCACATAGTGTATTGTACAATAGGGCCCACCTGTATAGGGAGGAAAATAATGCCTTCAGAATCTCGCTTTGCATTATCATAGGCCTTGATGGTGATCACTTGATTTCTCAGATCAGCTTGGGTGTATCCAACCTGTTGTATGAACTTTAATGTACAGAGATTTAGGGCTGAACCATTATCTACTAATACCCTTTTTACTTTTTGACAGTTGACACCGACCTCGAGATGGAGGGGGTGGTTGTCATTTGAATCAAGATGCGGAATGTCCTTTTGGCTAAAGGCTAGCTGATAGGTCGATGAAAGATTGCCTACCAATGCTTGGAATTGGGTAGGGTCAATATTATCAGGTACTTGTGTGCTTTGCAAAGCCTTAGTTAGGATATCTTGATGTACAGGAGATGACTTAAGTAGATCCAAAATGGATATTTGGGCTGTAGTCTTACCTAGATGGTCTAGGATATTATACTGGGGATTGGCGGATGGTCGTTGGGTGGATAGAGATGCTGCTGGGACTGTGATGCGGGTTCGCCGAGTAGTAACAACACATTGTGGATCTTTTCCCTTAACATGTATCATGGATACATGGGGTTCCACTTGTTCTACATACGAAACCACACCTTGATAATTATGTGGTATGCTTTTGTAGCTGATGTTATTGGTATTGTTTCCTGGCTGGTTTTTATTGCCCGGTCCAGGATTTGAGTTGGATGTACTAGGACCCTGGTTATGGTTAGGAAAGGCATTTTGGTATATTTGTAATTGAGCATTAGCTGAAGATGCTACATTAGCATCTACATGTATTTCGCCTCGATCGATGAGACCTTGGATGTAGGTTTTTAAGCCTTGACATTTGTCCAAGGTATGTCCTTTAATTTTGTGAAATTCACAGTATTCATTGTCTTTAAACCAAGCAGGCTTGGGTTTAGATGTATCGAGGGGTTTGGTGATAGGGTATGTTATGGGGTAATTGGCTTGAAGAAGCTTATTAAACACCGCGCTAAGGTGTTCTCCCAACTGAGTGAATTGTCGTTTATTCCCACCTCGGTTATTTTGATTGGATTGTTGTTGTGGTGCCCCTTGGGGGATGGATATGGCGTTCTAAATGGACGATTGTTGTTGGGAAGGATATCTTTGCATGGTGTTGGACACTTGGACATGTTTAGTGTTAGTGACACCATCATTGATGAATTTTTTGTTTCTATTCCAAAAATGAGGTTTATCCCCGAAGGACTTCTCTCTATCAGAATTGAAATGTTTGACTTGTCCTCTTGCGACAAGGGCTCATTCTAAGATGGGACCTTTCTCCACAAGTCCCACAAAAGTAGTGATGCAATGGAGTTGGAAATTATGCGCCATATCCGGGTGATATTTTTTGATAAACAACGTTACCATGTCTTTCTCTGTTGGTGGGGATTTCATCCTACTAGCCAAGGCACACCATCTTTGCAAGTAGCTTGCAAAGGTATCTCCATCGCGTTGTTTTTCTTTGAGGAGATCAAGTGTGTCAATATCTTTCTCTAAGTTAAAAGAGAAGTGAGTGACAAACTGTTCAGATAGCTATGCGAAGGTTTTGATAGATCCCTTTTCCAGACCCATAAACTAGTTGAGGGCGACCCCTTTTAGACTTTTAGGGAAAAGTCGGATGAGGTAATTATCATTGTGCATGACCTCTTGGCAATGAGCATAAAACTCTTGAAGGTGAGCTCTAGGATCTTTGGTTCCTTTATATTTGTCAAATTTGGGTATCTCGAAATGTTCAGGAAAAGGAATTAAGGAAATGGAAGGATCAAATGGATAAGGGCATATGTCCTCAAACTTGAAGGATCATTTTCCCATTCTAGCTTGTAAGTCCTTTAATGCAGATTTTAATTCTTCCAAGTCTTTATTGATGGGAGTCATGGGAGTCACAATGGATTGAGTGTATGGATAATGTTGTGGGTATGATGAGGATGGCACTGCCATTGTTGGATCATAAATGGGTTGAGTTGGGTACGAATGTATTGGTTGATTGTAAGAAGATTGATGGTTGGATGATTGGTTGTGTTGAGTGGGAGCCACTTGTTGTTGATAGTAAGACATAAGAGAGGGGGCCTGTTGCTGCATAGCATTTTGGTAATGCGTAGAGGTAGGGCCTCTTTGTTGATGTGATGATGTTTGTTGATAATAGGAAGTGTAAGGTGCCCCATGTTGGTGAGTTGATTGTTGTTGAAAGTAGGGTGGATAGGATTGGTTTTGTTGTGCAACGGTGGGTTGTTGCATGGCATATGGATATGGATTTAATATTTGTTGATGAGGATTGTGTTGAGGTTTTGTAGGGTTGGTGTAAGGTGGCGGTTGGGTACGTGCTTGATTTTGCACATTCTGATGAGGGTTTGTATGGGATGGAATAGTATATGTGCTAGAGGGATGATAGAGGTATTTGGTGAGTGGGTTATGGTGTGTTTGCGTAGGGATGTGCACATGTTGTTGTGGAGGTTGTTGTGGGGGTTGTTGTTGTTGATGAGATAAGATTTGTTGTTGTTGAGGCAGGTGAGATGGGATGTATTGTTGTTGTTGTGATGTATGTTGCACCACTTGATGTGGTGGTTGTGTGAGAATGGAAGGGTGTTGCGGATGTTGTTGATGTAAGTGTTGAGATGAAGCTATTGTAGTAGCAACATGTTGTGGCAGTGTTGGTGGTGTGGTGGATTGGTGTGGATTATTTGGAGGTTGTTGAAATGCAAGAGGTAGTGCATTGGTAAGTGGAGGTGTGCCCCCAATATTAGAATATGGGGGAGGAAGCAGTGGAGCAGATGGGATGTATGACAACATGCCATAGGTGTGGGGGTCATTAGGATTAGGTGGTGGAATGGTAGATGTTTTGGCTGGAAGATGAGGATATTCTTGGACTTGATGGATGACAACATTTCCAAGTTCGGGGTGGTACCAATTTTCAGTGGGTGCACCTTCAGGAATGTATGAACTTTCTGGAACATTTTGTGAGGTTTGTGGGTCAACAAATGGGGGAAGGGCATATTGTGATGTATTGAAACCGGATGGTGGTTTGAATCCCTTCATGAGTAAGGTGGCAAGGATCTTATCCCCACGTTCGTTTAGGAGGTGATCCGTCATTTGGACATTGGCAAGATTGCTGAGATATTCGTCAACAGTGACTTCAGGTTGATTGACCATGTTTTCGTCACTAGGTGGTGTGATATTTTGGATGTCAGTGTTTGATTAGGATGAAACACCATTATGGGGATCATGTGGAATGTTATTAGGATCTTGAGGGACATTTGGTTGGGAACCTTGTGTTTGCTGGTCTGCCATTTGCTTTTTTGTTTGTGAGCGGGTTTGAACGAGCATGAACGTGCAAAATGACTAGGAGGTTTCAAGATTCAACTTCTAGAGGATGATTTAGGCGATGATTTGGATTGATTGATTTGAATTGGATGATGATTGATGTTGGGTTTGATTGGATCAAATGATGATGTATCAATTTGCTGATTCAGATGAGGATTGGATTTGATTGGGTCAAGTGATGATGTGTCACTTTTGATGATTGGATTGGTTTGGATCAAGTGATGATGTATCAACTTGGTGATTGGGCAATGATTGGATTTGATTGGATCAAGTGATAATGTACCACTTTTGATGATTGGATTGGTTTGGATCAAGTGATGACGTATCAACTTGATGATTGGATGATGATTGGATTTGATTTGGATCAAGTGATGATGTATCAACTTGATGATTGGATTTGATTTGGATCAAGTGATGATGTATCACTTGAGGATTGGATTGTTTGGATCAATTGGATAAATTGATGATGTCCCAATTGGATGATTGGATTGATGATGATTGGATTTAATTGGGTCAATTGATGATGTATCAATTGGATGATTTTGATGATGATTGGATGATGGAAGGGATCCTAAAACTTGATTTGGAAACCACCCTAGGTGACTTGTAACATTGGTTGATCGGATTAAATCAATTATTATGGTGCCTAATCTAGTTTGAGATGGAAGGGGATTGATTTGGGCCAATGATGTTGACTTACAACACAAATCCGCCTCAATATAGAAGCAAATTGATTAGGTTGAAGGCAAGGATTGATTATGTAGGATAACGATCAATTTAACGCCTTGGTCAATTCGGGAGACAACTCCTAAAATAAGGTTTTAAAGGATTTTGTGTTGACGAATAATGATGGATGCAAAGGGAAGATGTGTTGTTGAAGGTGTTTAGATCTTATGATAAGATGGGTATCCCAAATGGTGGAATGATCAATGTGAATGTGGTAAACGGATGTTTTGGAAACGTTAAACGGGGGCTTGAAATGGCTAAATAAAGGTTTGGATTGGTTAAATGAGCGTTTAGGATGATCAAATGGTCAAATGGAGGCTTTGTGGGTTCGAACAGAGGCTCAAAATGATCAAACGGGTGAAATTGGCCGTTTAGCAGGGCGTATTCGCACTTCTACAGTAAAACTACTGAAATGGTGGGGCAAGTTCGCCCCTCTGCAGTGGAAAAGGCTAAAACAGTGGGGCAAGTTCACCCCTCTATAGTGAAAAAGGCTGAAATAGTGGGGAAAGTTTGCCCCTCTATAGTGGGAGATGCAACTTAGTTTAGATGAGGGATTTTGGCAAGGACTTAAAATGATTCAATGACAGTTTGACTTATCAAAATTCAATGGTTCTTCATAGAAAGACACTTTAAACAAGCACAATCCTATGATTAGTGTTTTAAAGGGTATGGCCGACAAGGGTCTTACTCTAGGATGAACAAAGTTTCTAAGGAGTCCTCGATATACGCTCGGTATGTGAGGCACAAACCATGAACACCAGTCTATCACAAGTGTAAGTCGGGAACCCCAACGAGATATTGAAAGGCTCAGAGCAAATCTTCACATTTATCTAGGTATCACCCTAGCTTCAACGCTTCACTAATTACGATGCAACTAGATTAAGGTATAGCTTTGGCTCTCCCCCCTTTATATACCCCACCAGTATGCGTGGTTGGGATCATCCCTTGGGGTGATGAAATCCCCAAGCAGGTCCCTCTAAGAAGAAAACGCTAATCATTTCCAACTACCCCCTTCGGATCTGCACAAAAGTGCAAAGGGGGGAGGTGAGAATGAATTAATGTTCCCTTAAGGTGATACAAATAGAACAATCACAACAAGCAGCCAATTTACTTTCCCCTAATTATACTAAGTAAATAGATAAAACAGTAAGGAAAGATTTTCAAAGAATAAAACAAAGGCTCTACAAGCAAATGTTAGTTGTTTATCTTTTTTGCCCTTTTTGTGATTTGCAGTGAATCTGACTTCACTCACCAACAAACAAGATTAGTGGATTAGAGCACAAAACAACAAAAGAAAGAAGACAAAAATGAAACTAAAATGCCACTTTTTTACCCTCTCGAATGTGCTGTTAAGGGAAAATTCGCCCCTCTGCAGTGAAAAACATTGAACTGGGAGGGCATGTTCACACTTCTACAGAAAACAGTCAGAAACAGCAAAGGCAGGTTCACCCCTCTGCAGAAAATAGACAGAAACAATAAAGGTAGGTTCGCCCCTCTGCAGAAAACAGTCAGAAACAGCAAAGGGCAGGTTCGCCCCTCTACAGAAAATAGTCAGAAACAACAAAGGCAGGTTCACCCCTATGCACAAAATAGTCAAAAATAGCAAAGGCAGATTCGCCCCTCTGCAGAAAACAGTAAGAAATAGCAAAGGGCAGGTTCGCCCCTCTGCAGAAAACAATCAGAAACAGCAAAGGGCAGGTTCGCCCCTCTGCAGAAAATAGTCAGAAACAACAAAGGGCAGGTTCGCCCCTCTGTAGTAAATGGCTGAAATAGAGGGCAAGTTCGCTCTTCTATAGAAAACAGTCATAAACAACAAAGACAGATTCACCCCTCTACAGAAAACAATCAGAAACAGCAAAGGGCAAGTTCGCCCCTCTACAGAAAATGGTTAGAAATAGTAAAGGGCAGGTTCGCCCCTCTACAGAAAACAGTCAGAAACAACAAAGGGAAGGTTCGCCCCTCTGCAGAAAATGGCTGAAACAGAGGGCAAGTTCACCCTTCTGTAGTGTCCGGGAGGGCAAGTTCGCCCCTCTACGACTTGAATCTGCAAACAAGCTAACAACAAAAAAATGTGAAAGAAAGAGACCCCTTTGTGGGTCCCACCGGGTGTGCCAGAAATGTGATCCTAATAAAATGCTACTCCTAATGTGAGATGCAAGATGAAGAACTAATAATGCAAATGGGAAGAAGCAACAAGATAAAAGGGCACCTCAATAAGATTAGCCTAAGAAATGGTGAAATATGAAAGTAAGATAAACAAATTGATTGCTGTTATACCTTCATGTTGTTGTCTCCTTCCTTGGTTGGCCCTTTGATGCTTCAAGAATTATGTGCTCCTTGGATGGTAATGGATTTGAATGGATGCAAGATGAATTGATGATGCTAAATGCTATGGTAGATGAGAGCTTGAATGACAATTTTGCAAGAGTTTTGTTGCAAAAGACTTGATCCCCAAAATGAGGGAATTGAAGGGGTATTTATAAGCTAAATTGAATTCTCTAGAGAATTCAACGGTTGGGATTGATCCAAAAAAGATTAAGATGAAGGGTTAAGGTGAGTTGAGGACTCACAAGTCCTCACATCTTGACATGTGGAAGGTGAGATGTCTTAGGGTGGAGTGATGTGGAAATGAGGTGGAAGAGAAGGATAAGAGGTGGAAGGGAAGTACATGAAGTGGATGAAGAACAAGTACCTTTGAGGTACCTTGGGGGATGAGAAGATTTCCTCAAAAAGGAACTTCTTGTCCCCAAATGAGGATGAAAGAGACTTTTGAGGAATTTTAGAATTCCTCAAAAATCTCCATGGGAAAAGGGGAAATGTGTGGGAAGAATAAATGCAAATTAAAAATTTACATTTAATGGAGGCTTCATTGGATAAAAGGAGGTCTCCAAAAAGCTGGAGATTTGTCACATGTGGAAGATGTGACAAGTCCAAGGTTCTAGAAACCTTGGGCACATGTAAAATGACATGTCACATTTGCATGAGGGATGAAGAAGACCTTGGGAAGATAAAAGTGAATTAAAAATTCACACGGGGAAGAGGGGAACCTTGGTTGAATAAATGTGAATTAAAAATTCACATGGGGAAGGGAGTCCATACCAAAAATGGTAAGTGGGAAGGTCGACCAGAAAAGGTAAGCTAAATATGGTTAATGATTCTGATTAAGGTTGTGCAAACACAAGATTAAGGTAATTAATGAGAGATTAGAGGCAAGTGGGAGATTATGGAGGATGTGACACCTAATCAAGATTAAGTGGTGCACATCCTAATCATAGATTAATTAATTTAATCTGGATTAAAAGAGGGTTATGGAGAATGTGACAAGGAGAGAAAAAAAAAAAAATTAAAAATTGGTTTTCAATTCAAATAGGTTAAATGACTAAATTAAATAATTTGTCATATTTATTCAATTTAGGGAAAGAAAGGGGGTAAGGTAAAGTATTTAATTTATTTAATTAGATACTTTAGGAACCTTAGGCAGAAAATGAAATGATGATTAAATAAATTATTTAATCACTGTTAATGGAATAGATGAATGTAATAGACGATTTTGATCATATGGGAGTGATCAAATTTGGATGTCTACAAGATGCAATAGTTTAAATGCAAATCCTTGTGTTAATATACGCTAAATGTGACTATGGTGCAGGATGAGTGTGAGTCATTATGGTGACCACCAGACAAGAAGCAAACAATAGTGGATAGGAAAATGGGCCAAGCAAGAGGCTAGACCAAATCTTGGAACTCTTGAATTGACAAGAAACTCAGATGGACCATTTGGAATGAGAGGTCTGAGGGGTGTGGGAAGATTGGAATCTTAGGAATGAGGTACTTGATCAAGGAGAAAAGCCCCAAGGAAAATCCTAATCAGAGTTGAATTAAAGAACTGGGGAAGGATCTTAAGAAGGTAGCACCATCGAAATTCGATGGTAAGGCCATCAGAGATGGGGCTCAGGCTTGGATCATAGAGATGGAAAAATATTTTGGACTCCAAAACTTGTCAATCTAAACCAAGGCCACTTGGGCTACATATCAATTATCTAGAGAGGTAGTTACTTGGTCAGACAACGAGAAGGCGAAAGGGAGAATTTTGCAAGAGGAGATCACTTGGGAGTTTTTACTCCAATATTTTAGGAGGAGATGGCTACCAATACTTTTCTTTGACAAGAAGATGATTGAATTTTAGAATCTAACCCAAGGTGGCTTGACAATAGTATAGTATTGGGAGAAGTTTACTAACTTTCTCAATTATGTGCCACAATATTAATTCGATGAGCATTTACAGATTCAAAATTTTATATTGGGACTAAGATCCCACATTGGAGCTGAAGTGGATCTTCATAATCCTCTTATGATGGCAGAAGCTTTTGAGAAGGCCATTAAGCAAGAACAAAAGTTGCAACATTTGTCCGATCTTCGCAAAGGATCAGACTCCAAGCGTTGGTATACAACCAAAAGGTTTCAGAAGGGTGATGGAAATAAGAGAAATAAGTCTCATCAAATTAGAAGTTTGAAAAGGGAAGGTGACCCTCCGGAAAAGGAAGAAGGCAACCAAGGTAGAACGAATAAAAGGGCTAACAAGAGCAGTAATAGATACAATAGTAACTAGGGGTACTCAAAAGAAGATAGGCCTAGAGGTAAAAAAGGACCACGTGATGTTACACTTGTGGGGGATACCATTATTCATCTAATTTCCCTCAGAAGTCAAAGTCATGGAAGGAAGGAAACCAACACCAGACCCCACAACACAAGATCCATGCAACGGTGGATAATAGGAAAGTAGAGTACTAGGCTTCTCCAATAGATTGACAGATAACCTCTATGGCCGAGCTGTTTCTATTTTGATAAATATTGTATCTACTAAGTGTTTCATAGATCCCATAATGATTTCTAAGCTGCCCATTCAACTTGGATATCTGGAAAATTCATGGTCTATTCAGTATGGGAATCAAGTAGAGTGGGAAGTAGATTCATGTTTCTTTTGCGGCAAGTTAGAACTTCCCAACTTCTTGACCCAAGTTGACCTTTAATGGCACCATTAGGATCCTATTATGTAATCTTGGGAATCAACTAGTTAATTGAGCATAAAGGTCTTGTAAATTGTGAGGATAAGATGGTGAGTTGTATGGATGACTATGGGAGCTTGATTGAGATACAAGGGATACAACGACCCTTGGAGCTTAAGTATATCTCAATTATGAAAATCAAGAGAGCTCAAAGGAAGGGTTGTGTCACATATGCTATGCATGTTATTGAACCTGACAATGAGAAACCATACCTAGATGATTATCCAATCCTTAAGGAATTTCAGGATGTGTTTCCTGAAGATCTCACCAAGATGCCTCCAAAGCAAGAATTTGATTTCTTCATTGACCTAGTGCCAGGAGTTGAGCCACAGCCTAAGGCCCTATATAGGATGAAAACCAGAGAGCTTTATGAATTGAGAGGCCAATTATAGGAATTGTTACACAAGGGACTTATTAGAACTAGTGTGTCACCATGGGGAGCACCAATTATATTTATGAAAAGTAAGGATGGAACCTTGCATCTACGTATTTACTATCGAATGTTCAAAAAGGTGACCATCAAGAATCGCTACCCTCTTCTGAGGATCGATGAATTATTTGATCAAATGAAGGGAGCGATAGTATTCTCAAAAATAGATCTTAGATTTGGATACCATCAATTGAGGATAAGGGAAGAAGATATTCCAAAATGACTTTCAGAACTCAATATGGGAATTATGAGTTCACCATTGTACCATTTGGGTTGACCAACACACCTGCAACCTTCATGGATCTTATGAATAGTGTGTTTCAGGACTCTTTGGATGATTTCTTCCTAATATTTATTGATGAAATTTTGGTTTATTCCAATTCTATTGAGGAGAAAAATCGAAACCTGAGGATAGTCTTACAATGTTTGAGGGAAAATAAGCTTTTTGGAAAGCTATCCAAGTGCTTGTTTTACCAAGACAAGGTGCATTACCTAGGTCACATTATCTCAGCCGAGGGAGTCTCTATGGAGCCTGATAAGATAAAAGCAATTGTGGAATGGCTGACACCTCAAAGTTTGATAGAGGTGTGAAGCTTTATGGGCCTTACCAAATATTACAAAAAATTCATGTAAGGGTTTTCTAAAATTGCAGCTCCGGTAACATCTCTCCAAAAGAAAGGAAAGAGGCTTGAGTGGATGGAGAAGTGTGAGCAAGCTTTCCAATTCCTAAAGGAGAAACTCACAACAACACCAGTGCTAATTATTCTAGATCCCAATGGTCAATTTTCAATGATCACAGATGCTTCAAGAGACAAAGTAGTAGTGTTAATGCAAGAAGGGCAAGTAGTGGCATATGAGTGTAGGAAGCTAAAGCAACATGAAGTGAATTACATGCCACATGATCTAGAATTAGAAACTATAGTGCATGCCTTATATATTTGGAGGCACTATCTTTTGGGAAATCCGTTTGAGCTAAAATGGATCATTTGAGATTGAGATACATTTTCACTCAACCAAATCTCAATGCAAGACAAAGGAGATGGCTAAAATTCCTTAGTGAGTATGATTTCAGAATTGAGTATATAAAAGGATAGGAAAATCGAGTGGCTGATGCTCTTAGAAAAAGAAGGCATCTAGAGACCATGACCTCTACAAGATCTAGTTTGAGGCAACAGGTGATGCAACACTTGCAAGGTGATGAACATTATGAAAGAGTGAAAAAGGCTCTAGAAGAAAATCTTCCAGACCATCAATTCGATGGGTATGAGTTTGAGTCAGACGGTATCTTGAGATATCAGAGGCAAATGTATATTCTAGATTTTGGAGAGCTTAGGAAGCTAGTCCTAGAGGAAGTCCACAATGCACCATATTTAGGAAACCCTAGAGTTACAAAGATGATCACAAAATTGAAAACCATGTATTATTGGTTGAAACTCAGGAAGGATGTAGTGGAATACGTAGCCAGATGCTTGGAGTGTTAGCAAGTCAAGGCTGAGCATGTGCATCCAGTAGGGCTTGTTTACCCTCATGATATACCTAAGTACAAATAGCAGGTGATCAACATGGACTTTGAGTAGGGGTTACCTCTAAGAAAGAACAAAAATGATGTCATTTTGGTAGTAGTTGATAAGTTGACTAAGGTGCCACATTTTATTCTAGGGAACCTTAAGGATGGATCGTTGACCTTGGGAAATTTTTTGTCCAAGAGATCTTTTGATTACATGGAGTGCCAGAGACCATTATATTTGATAGAGATACACATATGACATCAAGGTTCTGGAAAACCTTAACTACAACATTGGGGACTAAGCTAAAATTTACTTCAACCTACCGTCCTCAGACTAGCGGGAAAATTGAGAGAGTGAACCAGCTAGTAGAAGATTTTTGGATGTTTTGCATGGATCAACAATACAAATGGGAAGAGTATCTACCAATGGTAGAATTTTCTTATAACAACTCCCATCATGCATCCTTAGGTATGGCACCTTTCGAGGCTCTGTATGGGAAAAAGTGTCATACTCCCATTAGTTGGGATAGATTGGAAGACATGATCATAGTGGGTCTTGAAATGCTAAAAGAAATGGAAGAGTAGATGAGACTTATCAAGAGCAGTCTAAAGGAGGTGAAAAATAGTCATAAGAGTATGTTGACAGGAATAGAACCTTTAGGCAATCTTCAGTCAGAGATAAGGTCTTTTTAAGAGTCAAGCTGCATAAGAGCTCTATTACCTTTGGGAAATCATCCAAGTTGGCTCCAAGATATGTGGTCCCATTTGATGTGTTGGAAGTAATCAACCCGATTGCATAAAAACTTGCTCTACCACTTGCTCTAGCTCGACTCCATAATGTGTTTCATGTTTCTTTTCTTAAATCATAGCACCCAGATGTATCTCATATACTTGATTGGAATTCTTCACAAATGGATGATCCAGAAGTGGTGCTAGTGGATCCCATTAGAATTCTAGATAGATGCAACATTAAGTTACAAAATAGAGACATTGTTCAATATAAGGTCCAATGGGATCAATATTTTGAGGACAATGCTACATGGGAGGATGCAGAGGAAATATAATGCTCCTTCCCTCGTTTACTTTCTTAGAAAGACTATTGATGGTTTACTATATACTATTGATTAAAATTTTGACTAGCATGTTATGATGATTTGGCTTGAAAACAATATGATTTGATGAACATGTGTGAATCAATTTTGTTTGATTAGACATCAGGACAATGTCTCCTTCTAGTGGGGAGGGATGTCGTATCTCAATTTCATTGCTTGCATTTAATAATGTTGAGTTAATTAAAATAATTAAAAAATGGAAATTATTATTTAATGTTTATGGATTTGATAAATGCGATGATATATTTGAAATTGAATATCTTGCAATTTTATGATTTAAGAGAATTATTCCATAAGATTATTGGTTGAAAGTTATTGATAAGTGGGCAAGTGTAATAATATGTGTGCAAGAGTAGTTTGAAGGATGAGAACTTGATTGAGGTAGGAACGCTTAGCTGAATGACAATGGTAAGCAAGAATAGAATATGGAATCTCACACACCAGAATAGACCATGACATCTGCATTGTTTGCAATTGATAGATATCATTTTATATATATTGCATGAAATCATAATTTGGTGAATAAGTAATCTTGTGAAAGAAACAAACTCAGTGCATCCTTGAATTACTCTATCTATCTCAAAGTTTGATGATAAATGATATTGGAAATGCATTTTATCATATACAAATATCATATGGAAAATGAATGTGTTATTTGTTCATTTTGAAAAATTTGAAAATAGGCATTTGAATTAGGAAATGGAAAATATATGATAGGAAATGCTTGTAAATACTTGCATATAAATAAAATATATGCATAAATAAATATACATATACATATATATGTGGGTGAAAGCCATATATATATATATATATTTATATATATAAGTATATATATTGAAACATAGGAAAAAGGGGGAGGGGACCCCCAAAATGTAGGACAAAGTGGATCACCTTTCTTTTTCCTCTAATTTCATTCAATTATGAGGGTTATAATGCATAAATGAATATCATAAATTAAACCTAACTGATATAATAGTCAAAAGGTAGGTTTTAAGAGGGTCAAATGTTGTGTACCTGTTGCAAAAAGTGCTTTATTAGGCCTCACTAAGTGGCTAGGGTTCTGGAAAGTTTGTTTATGGGTTTTGTTCTTCAATGTCTGCACTCCCAAATCCTAGTTGGAGACTATTGAAAACCCGAAAATAAACCTTGTAGCTTAGTTTTCATGATTTGACAACTTTCTTAGCAACTTTGACAACATTGACAACTTTTGCAATTTTGCTTTCCAAATGATCTTCAACCTAAAACTTACAATCACACTTCAAAGAGAAAAAAAATGTTGTTTGTTAGGGAATATGGGTTTTCCTTGGCCAAACCCCATTTTGGTAATTAAACCTTCAAATGAAATGAAACATGAAAGGAAATATGAATGAACACATGCAATGTCACAACTCACCAATCCTCAATTGAAATCTACAATCTAGCGTGAAGTGGCCTCAATGGATGTAGATCTTGGTCTTGAATCTTGATGTGAAACAATGCTTGAATTGGATCTTGAATTCTGCATCAATACATTAGCTCAACAACATGCATGATGCACTAAATCTTTGACATGATGATATGACTCTTGATTGCTTCAATAATCTTCTATAAATATGCCATTGAATGCCTTAGAAATGCTCTTGAATGCTCTTGATCTCATAAAATTTCTATTAGGAATTGCTCATAAATTTTTCTTGGATTGCTTAGATGAAACTATGTGAAATAACCTTGTATTTATACTTATCATATCATTAAATCCCAAAATTCAAATAACACAAATCGATATCAAATCTAGGATTTTAAATCATTAAAATACTGCCAAAAACATATCCCAAGGGGGGGTCCTAGGTTTAAGTGAGGACCCATTCACCATGTGGTGAATGGGTCCTAGTTCACTTAGCTAGGACACATTTAAGGGATTGTGAAATGTTATGTGAAAATAGGGTCCTAGGACCTAATGACACACACTTTGTAAAATTAAATGTTGTGTAATATTTTTTATGAATGTCAGGTTTTATCCCTCAAAATCTATAATTAATTAGGCTTGGATTTGAATTAAATGGGCCAATTAAGGAAAATTAAGCTCAATTAATTAATAAAGCTCTAGATTAGTGTGAAAGTGTAAATATACACTTTACAACACCCTAAATAAGGCACAATTAAGTACATTTAGTTAAAAAAAGCCCTAAACTTAATGTGAATGTGTAAAACACATTACAATACTAAATCAAGGCATAATTAGGCTCATTTTAATATTAATTATTCCCAAATTAAGTGAAAAAAAGGGATAATTTTTTGACACTACATTTTCCCCCACTTTAGTGAGAGTATGACCCCATGTCAAACTCACACTAAAGTAGACATTTAAGACACTTATGTATGCAACAATGACAAAGATACACAATCATACAACATCAAAGACCAAAAAGAAAAAAATCAGGCCTAAATTGTCCAACGTGATGTGGAACACATCTAGACTATTTGTTTTACGCTCACTCCAGGGTAGTGGAACCTCAGGCCATCCACTAGGTGAGCAACCCCCAAGAAGGTGGCTTAGTGAGAAAGTCATGCCTGTGTGTCAGCTCTCACTATACTTGCCATATCAAATATATCCCTTTGATAACTCCAATAGGGCACCACTCACATTCCTATTTCGTGCTTAACAAGTTGCATTATGCTAAGAACCTATGTACATAGCAAGGCTCCATAGAAAATCAAGGTGTGTTATGCTAGGTGGCCTTGAATTAGGGTTGCGTTCGAGCTTCACAATGTTAGCAAGTTGTGTTATGCCAAACACTTATGAAAATTATGTATATATAGGTTTTTATTCAAAGGGATTTTGCTTCGTTCATGTAAGGTCTTGTTCTTAGGGATCGCCGTGCCTAATGTCTCCAAGAGAGGACAAGT
Organism: Sequoiadendron giganteum; assembly: GCA_007115665.2. Classification (NCBI taxonomy): domain Eukaryota; kingdom Viridiplantae; phylum Streptophyta; class Pinopsida; order Cupressales; family Cupressaceae; genus Sequoiadendron; species Sequoiadendron giganteum. The sequence continues at coordinate 273,412,330 of CM021100.1, read as the reverse complement.
CAGGAGTAAAAGTTTCACAACTTAGGGAATGTAGTGTGTCACATCATCACTAAGAGGAAAGTAGTTAGCTAGGAAATATCACACTCTTAAAGGACATCAAACCCAATGAAACCACCAAGAAAAGGATGCATCACAAGAAAACATAAAATCACACCATGAAATATGAGAAATGTCAAAATATATCATCGATGTATGCCCCCACTTTAAAGCAGTTGCTAACACCATTTTTGTGGGCAACTGCTTTAAAGTAGCCAATGTTTACTCCTAATACATCAGAGCTTCCTCAGAAAGCCCTATGCCAAGTCATATTTTTCTAAAATAAAGCTACGTCACAAAACAGGAGGGAGGGGTTGCCCCCAAAAATACATAAGGGATCTATGGATTTAGGGTTAGTATATATTTGCTAAAATGTTGTCATAGAGCTCAGAAATGTAATCATTCCCCAAATACTCACAGAACTAGAAGAGAGAAAACAAAGAAAAAGCCTTTTGGGTCAACATGAAAGAGACCTAAATGTCTCGATGCCTTGTGTCATCCCCAAAAGGAAAACAGAAGAAAAATAAAAAATGTTAAATATTTATGACATAGAGAAGAATGTATATACATATGGAGGAGTGCACAAAAAGAGAGAAAGATACATCAAAATAGACAACATGGGGGATCACATTATGTACATGCAATCACATAAATGATCCGGTGGATATTTTTAGTGGAAATTGAAGTGTCTCCATTCTCTCTAGAATCTGCACCATCAAAAAGATCTCAGCGTCCTGATTCCAATGCAACTCGAATGGAGCAAAAAGGAGTCTGTTTGTGCAAGTTATGGCTAGTCAAACCTTGGGTCAAACTGGGATCAGGGGCATCCAGAAGGCGAAACAATGATGTCATCAAAAGTTGTCAAAGATGGCATCATCACGAAGAGCTCATCACTAGCTTTCCAACGCAACTCGTTTCATCAAAATCCGACATCGTATGCTCAAGATACAGCTGGTCAAAGCTCTTGGTTGACTTGGTAACTAGAAGGTACAAGATGACATCAGCAGTTCGTACAAATCCAAGGTGGACCAATTGGGAGCTAACACGTGGAATTCCATACATTCTGTGCATGTTGACGTGGCACGATGATGCGGCAGGTGACGTCAGCCTGGTCGGTGAATCATGTGGACACGTGTCATTCGTACATCCAATCAGCATCGATGTGACAGGTAAAGTTGGCATCGGAGTCAACACACAATCATCGGCCAGTCAGCAACAGTTGTCATGCACGTCAGCTGCAAGGGCTAATCAGTGTTCGCCACGTGGCACCCTCTAGGTGCGACATGTGGCCCGTCGGTTGCATCGTCCCCCTTCTATCTCCGGTGGACAGTTGAAAGAGTCGTTTTGTTTGTTAAAAAATATCCTTTGGGGATATAACCCCGAACCTCTCCCTCACGAATTACGGGCTCGACCATTCCACCAAATCCGTGGGCCTATTTAAGAACGGTGACGAATTTATTTTGTTGATTTAAAATTGGCAAATGGCTATTAAAAGCTAGTGGCGGGGGTTGAATCCCCAACCACCGGCCTAATAAAAATCTTAACCGCCGGTAAGCCATCTAATAGCTTTAGACTATTAGGTGGCATCGGTTTTTTTTGTTAAGTGTCCAAAACCGAATGCCTTATTTTAAAAAAAAAACCAATTCCCCTAATTTTTAAATAAAACAAACAATAATCCTTTTTAAAGGATTAAATCAAAACCACCAAAACAATATCAGCCCGAGAATGAATAACTAAAAAGGGCTTAGTTTAATTATTAGGGGATTTATATACAAATATGGGAGATTACCAAGATTTTTATGTATTTTTGGAGAGATAAGGTGAATATTGTAAAATCAATTGGTTAAAGGCCAATTTGAGCAATTTTTATGTATTTAAAGGAGAGAGAGTGAGTGAGTTTTTGGACTCATAATTTTCAAGTGAAACAGGTGTCAGGTGATTCGAAAACGGATTGTAAGGAGATTTTTGGAGCCATTTTCGTACATCGGAGTATTGTTATGCTGCCGAAGTGCTAGAAGAAATGGTCTTGGTGCAATTTTGTAATTGATTTTTGGAGTTAATCAGATCGGTCTCTCTATTGGAGTGGACCCGGAGACATAGTCACGTTTGTGAAGAACTCCGTAATCAAACGCTGTTTGCATTTCTCTTCTTCTCTCTCTCGTATTCAGTTTCTCTTTTAAAGTTTTAATGCATAAATTTGTTAATGTATGCATGAATTCAAATTTCATAAACTTGGAATAATCTTTGTAAAAGTTAAGCATTTCAATACTGCAAATAGTCTAGATCCTATACAGATCAATAAAGAAACATGAAAAAGAAAACAATGGAAAATACTAGTAAGGAACATACTAGTGAACCTATTAGCAGGTCGTCCTCATCCCAATCTCAATCAATATATACAGAAGGTGGAAAACTAGCCAAAGGGAAAACATCAAGTACCAAAGCTAGGACAAGGCTATCTAATCCCTTGCCCCCACTAAGTGTAGGACAAGAGTGAGTTGAGGTAAGTGGTAGGAATGATCTCCTCATGATAAAGAGAATGATTTGCAATGAATGTATAACATGTAATAGTGAGGATGCTAGGATCCTACAACTGTTACATAGAAATGAGCAAAGGGATTATTAAATTATAATATCAAACTTTACAAATAGCCTTTTTAAAGCATGAAACTCATCAGTACTATGTCCAAAAACTCTATGATATCGACAACGAGACATGTTTGTGTTCTTAGGATTTGGATTTTCTCTAATGGGTGGTAATGTTATAAGTCACTAATTTAGGAGCATGTGTAAGATTCTTTCACTTTTAGACATAGGACATGGAAATTTGAGTTTCTTGAGTTTGTAAGGCTTTTGTTGCTTTCTTGATTCACCGAATTGTTGAGGAGGAGGACCTAATATGATCATATCATCCTTGTGAGGCATTGGTTGTTCTTTAGGAAGGAGGACACTTATGTCGGGAGGAGGATCTTGATATCATATTCCTTTGGTTTGTTTAATAAGGACTTGCTCTAAAAGTTTATGAATTTCATGCTCATTAGTTATGTACATCCTTGGTTGGTTAAAATGTTAAATCCTTGGCCATAAGTCTCTTCAAGGTTGATGAGAGTGTTGGTCACTTTGTTAACATAAGATGGATGATTGTGCACTCGATTAGAGGAGCTAGGTTCAATCATTGTTGTAAGTTTAGGCTTAGTTTGTGATTCAATTTTAGGATGTAAAAGACTAACCATCTCAAGTTGTGTTGGTTGTTTCATGAAAGGATAAAAGGATGCATTATTCTCAAGATTGTTAAGGCAATCATTTATGAACTCATGCATATTAGCATCATCTTCTCCAATGATGTCAACTTCATGAGGACATTCATTAGAAGTTGGGTGAGCTAATGGTTCAATTGCATTAGGATAATTTCAAAAAACATAACTTGAAACATCAACCAAGGGGAACACAAACTTCCACACATTGCTAAAACACCAGTTTTAGTTTTTTCAGACTTAAACAAGGTGATTGTCTGATTATACCATGCAACAATCTGAAAATGAAATCTTGTAAATACAATTTTTAAATCACATAATGCACTAAATGTTCCAAATTAAGCTATATATAATGAAATTAATGAAACAAAAACTCAAAAAACTGTAATAGAGATTTGAAAGCAACAAATAGAAGCATATAAATGAATATTTTAATTTCTAAGAAATGCAGATCAGGACCTGATCAAGGACTCATTTTCCCTATGGAAGATGGGTCCTAGATTAGGGTTTTGAAATTTAATATTATAGATTTTTAAGTCTTTTCCAATGGTTTCCAGATTTAGGTTTGCTACAATAAGTTTCAGTTTGATTTTTTTGTAGAATATAATATGAAATTTAAGTGTAAAATGTGACAAAGTGATGACCTAAAAGACGTAGTTTGATATTTAATTTTGTTTTAATTTTCAAATGAAAATTTATATGATGTAAATGATATGCAAGATGACTGATTTTTTTTTTGTATTTTTTAGATTTAAAGAATGAAAAATATGCAATCCTAAAACCCTCAATGAGATGCAAATTTGAATGCAAGATAGACACCCTAAATGAGATCTAATTCAATGTAAATGAATGCAAATAAATGCAAGATCTAAATCTAGGATGAAAAGGACTCCAAAATCATAAAACTAAAATGCTCAAAAGGTCGAGTTCACCAAAATGAAACAAAGGAAAAAGGGGGAAGTGACCCCAAAACTATACGGACAAAGTCGATCACCTTTCTTTTTCCTCTAATTTTATTCAATTATGAGGGTTATAATGCATAAATGAATATCATAAATTAAACCTAACTGATATAAGAGTCAAAATGTAGGTTTTAAGAGGGTCAAATGCTATGTACCTGTTGCAAAAGGTGTTTTTTCAGGCCTCACTAAGGACTCATTCTCCCTGATTAGGGTTCTGGAAAATTTATTTTTCGATTATGTTCTTCAATGTATACACTCCTAGATCCCATTCAGAGTCTGTCGAAAGCCCATAAATAAACAATGTAGCTCAATTTCCGTGATTTGACAACTTTCTTAGCAACTGTGACAACTTTTGCAATTTTTCTTTCCAAATGATCTTCAACCTAAAACCTACAATCACACATCAAAGAGTAGAAAAATGTTGTTTGTTAGGGAATAGGGGTTTTCCTTGGTCAAACCTTGTTTTGGTAATTAAAACTTGAACTAAAATGAAACACAAAAGGAAAGATGAATGAACACATGCAATGTCACAACTCACCAATCCTCAATTGAAACTTTGAAGTACAGATCTACAATCTAGCATGAAGTGGCCTCAATGAATGTAGATCTTGGTCTTAAATCTTAATGTGAAACAATGCTTGAATTGGATCTTGAATGCTACATCAACATATTAGATCAACAACATGCATGATGCACTAAATCTTTGACATGATGATATGACTCTTGATTGCTGCAATAATCTATAAATCTACCCTTAAATTCCTTAGAAATTCTCTTGATCTCATAAACTTTCTATTAGGACTTGCTCATAAAATTTGCTTGGATTGCTTAGATGAAACTATGTGAAATAACCTTGTATTTATCCTTATCTTATCATTAAATCCCGAAATTCAAATAACACAAGCCAAAATTAAATCTAAGATTTGAAATCATTAAAATACCACCAAAAAAATATCCTAGGGGGGGGGGGGGTCTTAGGGTTAAGTGAGGACCCATTCACCATGTAGTGAATGGGTCCTAGCTTAGTTAGCTAGGACAAATTTTGGGGATTGTGAAATTTTATGTGAAAATAGGGTCCTAGAACCTAATGAGGACCCATTTTCTAGGTGGCAAATGAGTCCTAGGTCACTAAACTAGGACACACACTTTGTAAAATTAAGTGTTGGGTTTTATCCCTCAAAATCTGTAATTAATAGGCTTGGATTTGAATTAGAGCAACCAATTAAGGAAAATTAAGATCAATTAATTAATAAAGCCCTAGATTATTGTGAAAGTGTAAAGATACACTTTATAACATCTTAAATAAGGCACAATTAAGTTCATTTAGTTTAAAAAATGCCCTAAACTTAATGTGAATGTGTAAAACATATTACATCACTAAATAAAGGCATAATTAGGTACATTTTAATATTAATTATTCCCAAATTAAGTGAGAAAATGGGATACTTTTTTTTTACACTATATATATCTGTATATAAAATGTATTACATGGGAATCAATAAGGAATTCATAACCCCCAATAATGAAAGGGATAAGGGCCGACCCCTCTATGTTGGGAAGTAATAGTCAATGCCCAAAAAATAGAGGGAGTGGGCAACCAAGTAATGAGGAAATGGAGACAAAGAATTAAGACCACTATCTCCGAAATTAGCAAGAGATATTCGTGATCAGAAAGAGGAATCAAGGCAATCTATCAAAAGTAGGGGAATCAAGGAAAAAGCTTGACAAAAGGAGGAGAACAATGGGTTGGAGAAGTTGTTGCTATTACCAATAAAGGAAAAATCACTAAAAAATACATTGACTTAGGCAATTGAAACCTAGTTTCAAATAGTTTCCTCTTTGAATCGAATGAGTTTCATTTCTATGTGAAATGTTGGAAATATCCCTGTATTTTCATGTGCTGTGTCATGCATCTTGTGATTTTTGGTTATCATCTTTTGCCCTTGTTAATCGACCCATGTTGATCTGTGATAGTTTCATTTGGGGTTGAGCCACCATGAAAGCTTTATTTATTTTTGATATACCATGTATTGGGAATCGAGTTACACACCCAAGATGGGGATTTTCACTCATATGTTATTCGTTCCTTCATGGTCATGGCCATTTGGCCCAGCCGATGTAATTATGTTTCATTGATTTCGACATATATTGTTACTAGTGCAATGTGAGCATCTAGCCAAGTGATGTATATCACTTGATATCTCATCTTTTGATGAGTGACATGCAACATGTCACACCCACCAATTTTTGTGATAAAAGGTGGTGACTCATACCCTGCTAAATGCATGGGCTGAGCGATGTTTATATCATTCCTTATATTTTATAAAATTCACCATACCCTATAAGAGGTAGGTGAATGCGAATGATACTATGTTCGATGCATGATAGTTATATTAATGTTGCTCTATGTTATGAGTGCTTGGCCATCTCAGGTCACGAATATTGAAATCATTTGATTGCTTATGCATGTGTATATATATGTATATATGTATATATGTACGTATATATATGTATATATACGCACATAAATGTGTATATATATATATACATATAAATAGATATATACACTTGATCACTACCAATTTTTCTAGTGTTATTAACCAAGTCGAAGTATCGACTATACTCTGTTTTCTTCAATATGTATTTAAAGGGCGTTTCACTATATTGTGGGTCAAACCGTGGATCTATAAATATCAGGCTAAATGAAAGACCTTAAGGTCGCTGATATCATAACATGCATATTGATACCCTCATGTGGATTGACATTTTGATGAAACAAAGTATATTTTATTATAGTGTTTTGATGTTCATTAAAATATTATGATGGTGAATTATGAATTGATCAAGGAATGGACACATTGACCAAAAAAAAGAAAAAAAAAAGAACCTAAAGTTGTATTAGATTGAAGGGCACATTATTCTATTTATTATGTCACTTTTTTGGTATTGAATTATTAAGGATATTGCAAATCAACTATGTTTCATTGGAACTATTCTTAGTCCTTATGAAAGAAAGTGACTGTGGAATAAATGTTTCATTTGTATCTTAACTAAGATTAGATGTTAAAGATAAATTGAATAGAGAATTTGAATGAAGTGATGTTTTCTTTTCTGAATATGAAAAAGCCTATATATAAGGAAGATTTTCTTTAATTATTCAAAATGTATACACATATTTCAATTATGTTCATTTCTAGGCATCTATGTGTACATGCATAAATGTACCATTTATGCACATGCACATACATGCGATATACCTTTTGATTCATCTTGAATTATTGATTAAGATTATTAAACTTCATTTGCAAATGGAATAAACTGTAGAAATAGAACAGTGCTGAATTGCAATACAAGACTATATAGAAGATAGACATATGATAATAGATGAATGGTTATACCAAATTTAAATGAATAATGGTTGATAATATTGAAATGGAATGATACAAGAACTCAATGGTAGACCGTAGCACACTAGTTTTTTTTCTAATAGATGGTCTAAAAGGGAGGGATACCCCTTTGATATGATGAGTTTTTCTTCTCGAAATAGGTGCCAAAGAGTGTAGATTTTCTTTTTCAAATCTAATCTGAGTTGAATTTTATGTAGCATGAGCTTGGCCAAGCTTTGCAGTCATTTTAATTATGAAACAAGTTCTGTTATTATTTATCCTCTCTCTATTGTACTTTCTTATTTACCTAACATGGAACTTGCATATTCTAGCTGTAGATAAAAAAGCATGTAGTTAGGCATGAACAAATTCTACCTTGTAAACTATATCTCTTGTTAAAGTGTTATGTGCAGGGTGTGTTGAGAAAAGGGTGTCTCAAAATTACTGGTGTAAAAGGCATCGGTCGAAGGTTCATCAGGTTGACAGGTGAATTTTAGTGGGACAAAGTGGCTAGTCTCCTCAACATCTTGATAAGTGCTTCATCGAAAAGACATGCACATGTTAGCGAGACTTAGTGGCTAGTCTCCTCAACATCCCGATAAGCACTTCATCGAAGAGACAAGAATATGTCAATGGGACAAAATGATTAGTCTCTTCAACATGCCAATAAGGTGAGACCAAATGACCATGAAGGATGACATTAGTAGGACACGTGGTGACGAGGTCGATATATCAAGTCACATCAATGACTTTAGCTGTACAATGATGACAGGGATGACATGTAGGTAGTAGGGACCACTCAATTAAAGATAAAAGGTATATCAACGAGACCTTCTTATATTGGTGTGAATTGCTACAACATCTCCTCGACATTCTAATAGGACTTCATCGGTGAGACCTTTTTATATCGGTGTGAGTTGCTACATCATCTCTTCAAAATTCCAATGGGACTTCATTGACAAGACTTCACCATATCGAAAGGAGTCACTTGGGAGTCCCTCCAATGGAACGATAATCGTATCGAGGTGACCATGGGAATTCAGATCTAGACAATGGCCGTTTAATTGGTATGGAAGTTAGAACGACAATTTTCTTGTAATGCTTGAGAAGTATGTATGCAATGTTATAGCGCATTAGAGTAGTGAGTGAAGATTAGAGTGAATGTAACAAAGTGCTACCAATTTCATTATGGAAAAACACCTAAAAGAGCATAGCTTTGAACTTGTATGTAATATTTTTTTTATTGTAATACAAGAGGTCTCTGCTTTGGTGTGTGGATTTTTTCTCGAAAGGGTTTTTCCACATAAATATTGTGTTGATGTTTTATTGTCTATTTGTGGTTTTAGTATGTGCATATTAAATGAATTGTAATTGCAAAGTTTAAATGATTTATTTGTTTCTCTCTACTGAATATTAATATTAGGAAGGCATATTCCGTGCTTTGCTTTCCTTCAGGGTCAGGTATTCTTTGATTTATTGAAGAATTACGAGGAAGCATTGCTTCGTGTTTGGGTGGAAAAGCACCTCAACCATGTTCTTGTCCACCAATGGAGGCAAGCTGTTACAGAGGAATATTATCCGAATTCTATTTATGTAAATGTATCATTGATGTAACTGATGAAATTGTTATAATAAATATAATTAATGTATATGATGTATTGAATTTGAGGCATTGAGTGCCAAGTCAAATTTGTAAATTGACTATTGACATTTGGAAATGAATATATATTTAGTTTATATTTGTTTATTTATGGACATGAAGTTGCTAAATGGAAATAGTAATGGTATTTGTGTCATAAATTTTATATTTATAATGTCAATTTTTAAATTATTTGAGGAAAATCTAGCTAGGAATGTTATAGTAATTCATCTTTGTACTCTTTCATTTTTTGTTTTCTTTGATAGGTGGCAAGTAAATCAATCCTAAATGGAGGAGTTGTTCCATTTTTCATTCAATTTCTGTTGTAGTGTGTAAAAATGGTAATTCCTTGATCTTATAAGGCTTAGACTACTTACTTGTTTCAAAATTTTGCTGAGGTGAAGGTGGGTGAAGAGGATCTATGGTGACCCTATCATCCTTGTGAGGTATGATCTTGTGAAAGAGGACACCTTTTCCCTTGGGAGATGTGCAAGGGGGTGGGATGATCTTGATATCCTAACCCCTTGGTATCCTTATATGGTATTTTCTCTAATAGTTAGTGAATTTCATGCTCATTTTTTTATGTCACATCCTTGTTTTCTTAAGATCCTAAAGCCTTCACCATAACTCTCTCTTCTAAGTGAATGGGTGTATTAGTAACTTGATGAACATAGGATAGAATAGTATCATTATTTCCCTTGTGATCAGGTTCATTAATGATTGATGGTTGAGGCTTACTGTGTGCTTCCATTTCAAGATGTAATAGGTTGAACATATCAAGTTATGGGATTATAGGTGGTGTTTGCATGGATGGATAAAATGATGCATTGTTATCAAGGTTGTGTAAGGAGTCTAGTATGAATTGTTGCATGCTATCTTCATCTTGACCCAATATTTCCACTTCATGGGGACATTCATTACGAGGTGAAGGTTCATTAATAGTCTCAATTGCATTAGGATCTTCACCAAACACACAAATTGAAAAATATACCAAATATCTTAAGGTTTTCCATATATTACCCATACACATGTCCATGATTAATTTATATACAATTTTTTTGATCTGATATATGAAGATTTTTTGATTCTTGAATGTAAGATACTAAAAATGATATATTTTTAATACCATTTTTTATTTTCAACAATGCACTCAATTTGACCAATTGAACTTACTACAAACAATAACATATTTTTCTGATTTTTGAAACTAAAACCCAGATTTAACAGTAGATCAAAATGAAGAAAACAGAGACAAATCACTACCTATAAATTTTAAAAAGCACCTGTACAGGGATTGATTCACCCTAAGGTGAATGTATCTTAGCATAGGGTTTGCAAAAAAATAAATTTGAGTATGAAGTTCGATGCTAGGGTTTCTTGTTTCATACTATAAATTGTACTTTTAGTGACTGATTTTTCTAGATTTTGATGTCTAAATGGAAGTGCAATGAATGGAAAATGATGAAAAATATGACACTATTTGAAATGAAATTTTGACTTAGTTTTTTAATATGAGTGATTTAACATACACTAATATGCAAGTACTATTCAAAATCAATGTAATATGCATGCAAATTTTTGATTTTTTTAGATTTTAAAGGATGCAAAATGCAAACCTAAAACCCTAAATGAGATGCAAACTAATACAATGTTAACAACCCTAAATGAGATGCAAAGTAATGCAATGAAATGCAAACTAATGCAAATACTAGATCTAGGGTTTGAATGGACTCCAAATTCAGAATTTTTGATGTAGAAGGCTGGGTTCACCAAAATGAAATGAAGGAAAATGGGTTCACTAATATGAAGAGGGTATGATGCACCTATCTTCCTTATTTCATTAGGAAAAAGGGATCACCTTGGGCAAGATTGAATTTCAAACCTTAGGTGAATCAACCTTGATGGAGGTCTTGTTGTTTTCCTTATGACTTAGTATGGGGTAAATCAACCTAAAATGCACTTAAATTGGGAGATGAATGAAAAATACCAAATGAATGCAATTATGAAATGTAACACATGAAACCTCTAAATTAAACCTTAATATGATAGAATCTAAAAGAAACTGCAAATCTGAGAAGGGTATGATTTTATGCACCTGTCACAAAAAGGTTGTGCTGAGTGTCCTCCTGGGACTCATTCTCCCAAGGGCGAATGGGTCTTGCTATAGGGGTTGAAAATCCACTTTCACAGTCCTCTGGTCCTTGGTCTACACTCTTGATTCCTCTAAGTTTCATAGTTGAAAATTCAAAAATAAATTCTGAAAGTGAGTTTCTATGGCTTGACGACAATGCTGAATTTTTTGGCAATATTTGACAACTTTTGCAATTTTACTCCTTTGATATATCTTCAATTCTTCAACCCAAGATCCACAAAACACACAAGAGGGATTTTTTTTTTTTTTTTGGTGTATGGGGGTTTTCCCTGGTCAAACCTTATTGTGGTAATTAAACCTTGAAATGAAACAATGAAAGGAATGATGAATGAGAAATTTCTATGTTGTAACTCACCAAACCCTTGATTTGAAACCCTTAAAGGACTAAAACTTAGTACATCTCTCCAAGGTCTTGATCTTGCATGAAATGGTTTGATTGATGATGTGATCTTGATGCTTGAACCTTGCCTTGAATGATTGAAACCTACATCACAATGTTAGCTCCAAAAACACATGATGCTTGCTAACTTTGACATGATGCTTGAGATCTTGAATGCCACAATAAATGATTCAGAAATCTGATCTTGAACACCTTTGAAAATAATCTTAGCTCTTGTGAAGTCTCTCTTGCTTGCCCTTGAAAATCTAGGATTTGAATTGATAAAAATACCTTTCTTTTATAGATAATTTTCCAATTTCCCAAAAATTAAACATTGCAAGCCGACATTTTGAATTTGAATTTGGGATCATAAAAAGGCCACCAAAAACATATTTAAAATTTGAATTAAGAAACTAAATGGGACCCATTCACCCAAGGGTGAATGGGTCCTGACTTGAATTCCTAGGACCTATTCATATTGAGGTGTTAAAAATTATAATTGCATTAATTAAATCACGATTCTCCTTTCATAATTTGCAATTAATTAGGCTTGTAGGTACATAATAGGGCCAATTAGAGGCTTAATTAAGTCCAATTTATTAAGGGACCCAAACATAGTGTTAAAATATAAAGGAGTACATTTTATGACACTACATAGGTGTTGGTTGTTGACACTGGGTTATTAAGCCATTGCATTGAGTGATAAAAGGATGCATTGTTTTCAAGGTTACATAAGGAGTTTTGTATGAATTATTTCATGCTCTCATCATCTTTACCCAAAATATCTATCTCATGAGGATATGAATTGGGAGGTGAAGGATCATGAATTTCTATATCAATATTAGGATCATCACCAAATATACAACTTGAAACATCAACCAAAGATTTCAAAGACATCCAAATTTTACCAACACATATCCATAATGAGATTTTTTTGTACAATGAGGTTCAATCTTGTAAACAATAGGTGAATGGAACTTAGATAACAACCTCGAACAAAGGTTCTTGAGATTATTTTGTCACAAGAAATTGACTGATGTCTAGATAATAGGATAGTCGTCCAAGGGTGTTTGGATCCTAGTCAAGGGTTCTGAAAGTTCCAAGTTTGACTATGTACTACACTGCTTAATAATTCTGATTCTACTTGCAAACAACTGTAACAGTAAATGAATTTCCAAAATTTGCTTAATGTATCCCAATTTGATATAAAATGCAAGTAGATAATGATGTTTAAGATGTTTAAACAAGTTTGAATTCAAATTTTAGATTTGAAATATAATAATTGATTGATTGCATGATACAAAGACCTGAAAATAATGAATTTTGAATGTAAATTTTGACCTTAAACAATTTACTTTCTTTCATCAAATGAACTAAATGTAAAATTATTTAGAACATGTAATTATGAATTTCAAATTGAGATATGCAAGTATATACAAACTGAGTAGACATAGATAGAGAAGTGTGAAAATGACTGTTGATGCACCTGTACAAGGACAGGGTTGCCCAAGGGCATTTGAGTCCTTGTTAAGGGTTTTTAAAACTGAAAAATGAATGTCTAAGTTGTTCCTATCTGCAAATAAGTTTGATAGTGATAATTTTTTCCAAAAAAATCAATGTAATGCAAATACAAATGTATGACAATTTTGGAATAAAATGACACTTTTTTAATGCAATTTTGAAATGAAAATATGATCTAAATGACTAAAACACACCCTAATACAAGATATGATGCAATATTTTTGGGATTTTATGAATTTTTTTGATACAAATATGAAACCCTAAATGAAAAATGCAAGAAAAAATGATGCAAAACCTAGATCTAGGGTTTGAAAGATGTCTAAATCATAAATCTATGATGCCAAATATCAGGTTCACCAAAATTAGACATAGGGAAAAGGGGATGACGCTAAGTTTGTTGCCCAAAACTTAATATCAATTCCACTTTTCCAAGGGTTTCATTATGATACAAATCAACAAGGTGCATAGATTGACCTCAAAGGTGAGTCAATCATACCTATATTTGATCCTTTTGAGTATTAGAAATGAATTGGAAATAATTTGGAATGATTAACCTAATTGAACTATATGACCTAATATGAAAAATATAATATCCCAAAGATGAACAAACTAAAATAGTAATTTGTAGGAGGATCTACGAGAGGTAGAGTGATGTGTACCTATCACCAAAAGTTGAGTTCAACATGAAAAGAGGAACTCAAATGCCTAGGGGCATATGGGTCTTTGATGGGGAATTTTAAAACTAATTCTGCAGTCCTCTAATACTAGATCTGAGCTTTTGATTCTCGATTGCAGAATTGTTGGAATGTCAGTAAATTTTATAGGTGGGTTTTCATGGCTTGACAAATTTGATGAAAATAAATGCAACACTAGATGAATTTCCTTCAAAATTTCCTTGATCCTCCCCAAACCTATAACCTGCACATTCGCAAAGAGAAGAGATGTTGGGGCATTTAGGGGCTTGCCTCAGTCAAACCTTGTGTAAGTGTTTCTACTTCCATAATGAATTCCAATGGTAGAAATGATAATGGAAATGAAGGAATGATGAAATCACAATGTGTTGCAACTCACCACCCTTCAATTGCTGCCTTGAAGGATTGACTTGTCAATGACTAATATTTTTTATTTTTTAAATTTAAAGAATGCTAATAATGCAATCCTAAAAACCCTAGATTTGATGCAAATTTGAATGCAAAGTAAGACACCCTAAATGAGATCTAATTCAATGCAAATGAATGCAAGATCTAACCTAAAATGAAAATAGACTCCAAAATCATAAAATTACAATGCTCAAGAAGTTGGGTTCACCAAAATGAAACAAAGAAAAAGAGGTGCACCACAAATGAGATCAATTAAATGGGTACACCTAATTTTACTTAGTTGTTTCACTCAATTATGAGGGGTATAATGCATAAAAAACAATTAGAAATAAATCCTAACTATTATAACAACAAACAAGAAAGTTTTGAGAGGCTGAAATGATGTGTACCTTGATGGAAAAATGTTTTTTTAGACCTCACAAAGGACTATTTTGCCCAGTGGAAAATTCCCGTCCCTACTAAGGTTATGGAAAAGTGATTTTTGGGTTATGTTCTTTAGTGTTTGCAACTCCAAACTCTAGGTGTTTAGCTATCAAAATTTGGAAACAAATTTTGTAACTTAGTTTCGGTGACCTTGCAATGAAGATGACAACTTTTGCAACTTTACAACTTTGACAATTTTGCAACTTCTATTCTCCACTTGATCTTCAACCTAAAAATCCACAATCACACATCAAGAGAGAAGAAAAAATGTTGATTGTTAGGGAATAGGGGTTTGCCTTGGTCAAACCACTTTTTGGTAATTAAAACTTATGACAAAACCATGAAACATGAACATGAAACATGAAACAATGATACCTTGGATGTTCGTCAAATCAACAATCTAGCATGAAGTGGCTATAAGGAATGTAGATCTTGATCTTGAATTTGGATGGGAAACAATGCTTGAATTGGATATTTAATGCTATATCAACACATAAGCTCAATTGCATGCATGATGCACTATCCTATGACATGATGAAATGACCTTTGATTTCTACAATAAAATTTTTTCCCTTGAATACCTTTGAAATGCTCTCTTGATCATAAGTTTTCTATAATGCTTGAATACTTGAAAGATTAGATGAAACTATGTGAATTAACGTTATATCTATACTTAACTTAAGATTTAATCCCAAAATTCAAATAAGAAAAGATGACATTAGATCTAGGATTTAAATTTACTAAAATATCACCACAAACATGTTCAAAAAGGGATGTCCTAAGTTAAGGAGGACCCATTCGCCCTATGGCGAATGGGTCCTAACACACTCAACTAGGACAAGTTTTGGGGATATGAAATAAAATGTAAAAAGGGGGTCCTAGGACCTAGGAAGGACCCATTTTCCAGGTGGTGAATGGGTCCTAGGTCACTAGCCTAGGACTCAAACCTTGCCAAATTAAGTGTTGTTAAACATTATTAATGAGTGTCAGGATTTATCCCTCAGAAAATGCAATAAATAAGGCTTGGATTTGAATTTAAGGGGCAAATTAAGCTCTAATTAACCTCAATTAATTAATAAAGCCCTAGATTAGTGTGAAAGTGTAAAGAAACACTTTACAACACCCTAAATAAGGCACAATTAAGTTCATTTTATCATTAATTATTTATTCCCAAACTAAATGTGAAAAAGGGTTAATTTTTTCTACGCTACACTTATAACCACTAAAGACTAGAAATTCACATCATGTATTTAAATTTTAGGAAAAAATAAAAATAAAATTCAAAATCATAACTTAATATAGAATTAAGAGCATTAAGTGAGATAAAAAATTAATAGAAATTGGAATCCCCATAAACGAAATTAAAATTGTTGAAGGTTTTTATTTAATTCCTCCTTTCAAATTCATGTCTAAGTCATTGGTAAAAGTTATTGTTAAAACATCTATCATTTTGCATAGCTATCAAATTGTAGTTTAAGATTACACTATAAATTGCATATAATGATTTTTGATGTACTCCATTTAAATATCATACTCTTCAAAGTCAAAAAATAAATATTTATCTTGTGGCTCTATAAAATCTATTTTCCATCCAATCTAAAGATTAAATAGATGTGTTTATATACAAATTCAAAGTCAAGGAAGATATGAGAAAATTACTTGTTCATCTACCCTCCACTATTTATAAAGGTATCATGCATATACCCATTTCCTTTTATGAAAAGGTGAAGGTAAACATTATTTTTAGATTATCAACATCATATGTCGTACATCAATTTAAATTATGAATTTAAATTTTAAAAAATATACAAGAATATCTTTGGTGTTAGCACATCCAACTTTCTAATCAATAAGAAATTACCGCTCCTCTTGAAAGCTAGAAAATCTACTCCAATGTTCCTTGTAAGTGAAGTATTGACCGTGATAGATAGAAAAGTGATCATTGCTACTTGTTTCAACAAGGGGCCTGGATTATTAGGTCGTGTAGAAAATATATCTATTCAACATGTAATTAAAATAATACCTTCAATGTTCAAAAATTAATTGCACATTGATGATTTTGCTTCAACAAATTTACATCAATCATATGCTCTTTTCATGATCATCTATTTAGATTATTTTGAAAGAAAAGTCAAAATATTTTAAAGGTAACAAGAAAGAATCAAATAAATGCTATTTTAAATGGAAAATGATAAAATTGTTCCACTTGTCAATTCTATATGGCTAAACAAAATATCACCAAGCAATATTAAAACAATCACTCATTCACATAATTCTTGTTAATAAATATGCAATATTCAATGAAAACCAATTAACCATAAGATTTTTAAGCTTTATCAGATCAGACCACCATCAAACATACACAGATTTGAGACAAAACACTATTCAATTCCATAATATCATAAGAAATTTCATTAATTTATTCAATTTAAAGAGATGTAACATTCATACCATTACATATCAAGATTTAAATGCATGCAAACAAGGCATAATCCTTTGATTTATAAAAATATGTCTTCACAAAATTTAGTAGGAAATTCCACGTTGAGAATGTAGTTTTTGTTTGCAAAAATAAATCAAAATCTAATAAATACAATGATCTAAAATCAAAATTATATAGATTCTAAGGTTCCATAACTTGTGGATCTAAAAAAAGCTAATTGAAAGCAAACAAAGGTGGCCCAGTTAGATCTGGGAATTAAACTAAAACTCGTAGAGTCAAAAATTGCATACTCTTGCAATTTCACCCAGACTTTTGAATCCATTTTAGTGTCCACACCCTTAGTATTTGTGTAGGATTATCTTAGCCCTTGCATCATCCTTTATCCCCTTAGGATTCTTAAGTCCCCTTTTCAGCAGCTACCTTTGTACATTAGTTTTGCATTAACCTTGTATTTTCCTTGTTGCCCATCATTTTTGAGCATGCTTTGTTTGGACACTAGTGCGCTGTGGGGATGTCCGCACGTCACGCTAACATCTTGTGACTTAATGTTCAAAGGTAATTTTTGAGCATTTTTCCACTTGTCACTTACCTTGGTCGGTGAAAACAACTCAAGATGGTTTGTAATGGCTTGACAACCTTCTTTTCCCTCCTCTTCTCTGTTTTAAATCTATCTTTTCACCCATATCTTTCACTCTTAGAAATTATCTCTTTTATTTCTCTCAAAACTTATTTCTCTCAAGCTTGCACAACTCTCTATAGCTCTCTACAACAGTCTCAATCTCTAATAACAATCTTTACAACTCTCTTGGCTCTCACAACTTTCTCTCTCTCTCTCTCTCTCTCTTTGGCTTCCTCATGCCTTGTTGATGATATCTATTTGTCTTACATCTTTGAGCATCTTTAAATTTATCACATACCTTGTCTATATGCATTTATCATCTTGTCTATCTATCTATCTATCTATCTAGCTATCAGTGTAGGTGGAAACACCAAAGTAGGGGTTTGACTGAGGCAAGCCCCTAAATAGTCTCAACACTTTTTCTCGATCTTATGTCTGTAGGTATTGAAGGTTTATCATTGCTAGAGGCTTCATTCTTGGACTTCTTGTGAGTATTTTATTATTTCCTTCTTGTTTGATCAATCCCTTTCCTCATTTAGTTTAGCTTATTTTCATTTTTGTTATTCCATATTTATTTCTCGAATCTCCTCTACAAAACTAAATAGAAAAGTCCAACTTGAAACTAAAGTTACATTAAAATGTTGTAATTTCCCCTACTTGGAGTATGCCTTAATTTGAATTAAGGGAAAATTACAAAACATAAAATTGTTTTATAAATGATATTCCATAGTAAATTATATAATAGATATTAAACTTAAGAGTAAATGAACTACTAACATTTATAAAATTTGAACAACTTAAACTTGAATCCAATATAGTGAATCTTGTCGATAACCAATCATGAGAGGGATTGGAGAGAAACATATGATAGGGTGCCAAAAAAATTATTCATCATAATTAAGCCACAAGGCATGCTCATACCCCCCTTGGCTCCAAGTGTCAAGAACATCCAGCCAAGATAATTCCATCCAACTTAGGGTGGCATACTTACATTGTGAGAACCTGTACACTATTCATCTCAATGAAGCCCAAGGGTGTGCTCATACTACCTTGACCCCAAGTGACAAGAAAATCCAACCAAGATAAGTCCATCCAATTTAGGGTGGAGTACTTACATTGAGAGAACCTATATTGCCCTTCCCTAACATGTTTCCTTCCCAACCCTATACATGATTGCTTAAAGAGGAACACATAGGTTAAATCAAAATAATAATTACTAATAGATTAATAGTTGCTACAAGCATCATTATTGCATGATTGTATATATATATATATTTCATATAAAGTGATTATTGAAAGACTGAAATTAAGTAGAAATAAATTATAATATATATATACATAATTTATTTCTATTTAATTTCAATCTTCCAATAATTATTTTATATGAACACATATATTTATATATATATATATTATATTTAAATAGTTATATTTAAACTTACTTCCCAAATATATTCTTGACAATAATACTTAATCCAATAGATCTCTTATAATTTATTCCTTTTCCCAATTTTTTGCTTTATCCAAATTTATTTCCTTTTTCTTTTGTTTATCTGCTTTTAAACTCATAAATTACTCATTAGATGGCTCCTTCTTTAGCTTCCACTTTTATCTTCTATTTATACCATTTGTTTTCCCAAGAGAGGTGTCCCTTATGAATAAGCATATTTTACCAAGGGAAGCATCCTTATATTTCTAACACTCTTTCTAATCATAATGAGTTGACCTGTTTTAGTTTAATTCGCTTTCTATTTTTAATGTTCTTTAATCATAATTGTGTCGCACTTCTATGTTTGAATGCATTCACATAAGTTTTAATCCATGATTTTTATGAGGATCGACCTCCTTCATTAAGTTGCTACCTCCATTATTTTGAACACTACCATTTAAAATAATCATTGCTTCTTTCATTTAGTTGTAATGCCTTTTCAAAGCAGGATCGTTGCATTTTATTATTTCTTTTATATTCTTTAACTTTGGGGGATAAAGGGGGTTGGCCATAGTAGAATTTCAATGTCTTCAATATTTGTTGTTACATATTTTTAATTGCTTCTATTGCTCATACACATATTTCTAAGAAGGGGCATGAATAAAATAGGATATCATAGTCCATCTTATTCAAGATTGTTTGTCCTCAAGCAATTTTAGTTTGTCACTGAATCATTTTTTCCAATACCAAAATCCCAAATCAACTTCGTAGATTTGTAATTCTTAGGTATTACTCCTTGTGATGTATTCGGTTTCTATTTTGATGCTTTGATATAATTTGGTTATGTCTGACTTTATACTACAATGATGTCCCTCGAGAGTAGTTATTAGTATACTTGTCTCAACTTAACTACTTATAGGGTTAATACCATCCTTTAAAGTACGGGGATACTTTATTGTTTGATATTCTTCTAATTAATGTACTACTATACCCCAATAACTCTCAAGAACAAAACTAAGAGTAAGAAATTGGCAAGACTTGTTATTCAAGAAAAGTTTTCTCTCATTTCATCACCACAAGGATCCTAGGCTTTGACACAAAATTTTCATTAACCCTTGTTGAAATCCATAATGATAGAATTTTTTTGCATCATTCATCATGATGGATTATGGGAGTGTTGTGAAAACACGATACTTTACTACAAGTTGTACCCTCTTTTCCCACACAATCAAATGGGAGTGAGTAAAATTTCCCTTAAGTAAAGTAAATTTAATTTCACCTAATCATTCAAACAAGGTTTGAGGCAAGATTTATTCTATTGAGGATGTAATCTAAAAGAGCTTATAGGTGTTTATAACACTTAACCTAGTCCAATTTTTTTTCAACATATATCATCTTGTCATAGACTCATAAGCCTAATGACATGTTATAACCTTCTAATTATATATCCCTAGATAATCCTCAAGTACAAATTATTGGATGCACAAAAGTATTAGAATCCATAACAAACAATTATCACCCATGAGCACTTCTTAGAATTTGAATTTATAGATTGACACTAACATTCGATTTCCATATCAATGGGAGGTTGTCACTCCTCTTGTAGATATTTGATGTATTCCCATGTTTAACACTAGGATTTTTTTCACATGTCATAAAATTATTATTTTATTCCACCTATTTTAAACAACAGATCAATTTTTTCCAAAGTTTAAGAGGTGAAAATGATCCTACGACTTGTGGGTTATGGGCCCACAATGTAACTTAAAATAGACTTATGTAACAAATTTGATTTGTATTAAATTTACCTAAGGCACATGTATGCCTAATATTGATGTCCTTGATTTTTAATCATGAGTGTAGAGCTACTTTAATCAAGAAGGATGACTTAGGAGAGTAAGACCCTAGGATGAGATGAACTACTCTAGATATTAAATATAGAAGTGAACTTGGTCCAAAAACAAAGTCTACAAGATCAATTTTGTAGATTACAAGGTAGATCTGTGCATCACCATTGTTTCAATCATATGTGGTATGGAATTGCTTTGTACTTTATAATCTTGTTCAAAATGTACAAATTACCCTTCATTAGAACAATTGTGTTCCTCCTTCATGAAGCTTGATGAATACACCCTACAATAGATTACCAATGTTTCTCTTAAGATCTCTTGAGAGTCCAAATTTGTAGGTTCCTAAAGAATTGAGTGTCTTCATTAAATTCTCTCAATGTTGTTTTGGCATATCAAAGTTTGGTTGAATTTAAACTTAGATTTTTATTTTTATTTCTAATTTTGGTTAGGCATGCTGATAATAATTCACTCCATGATGTTCAAATGTGGTGTTATGGGTAAGAATTTTTTTCTAGATAAATAATTGTAGATTGTTTGGAATATTTTTGTGGAATTTAATGTTATTACTTGGATTTTAAGAGGTTGACCATCCTAGGTCAAGACGATATATCGGTGCACTTATATCTGAAAGTTTGAAAGTAAGATAATCTTAATCCATATTTGAATCTTAGTTATGCCTAAATTTTTGTGACAACTAGTGATTGAAACACATGGAATTCTATTTGAAAATCAAGTTATATCGTTAGCTCTTATCATTAACTATGTTGATTTGTTATAATTGATTGTTCCTTGGTTTTTTTTTTGATATTTTAATTGCTTGATTTCTTGATGAATAAATGAGTAATGATTGCTTGATTTTTTGATGGATAGATGAGTTATGATAGCTTAATTTCTTGATGGATAGGTGACTGATGATTTCTTATTGAATGTAAATGAATTGATTTATCCATTATATTCATTTCTTGAATGAGTCACCACCTTTCATAGTAAATGAATCACCACCCTTCATAGTAAATGAATCACCCTTCATGGCCGCCTTTGAGAATAATACTTTATTTCCAAGTTGATTGATAGATTTATTCTCAAGGAATTGATTCCCCTTTTATATCTTATTGTTGAGGGAGTCAGATTATTTCACATTAGGAGTCACATCATTTCTCATGCCATCACTATTCTTGAGAACCTAATTTAATTTACTTGCAAAATCACTTAAGGTTCTATTCTCAATTGAATTCTTCAATGATGTTATGTACGTATTGCTTGAATGAAATGCTCTCCCTTTTATATCTCAAGTTTGAGGGTGTCACACCTTTTCACTCTTCATTGTTGTATTTGGAGAATAATAATAATAATTTAATTTTAAATAACTTAATTTGTTAGTGTTGCTGAAGAAACATCAAGCACAAAGCAAAAATATAGATATATGTAAGACATGAAGCATACACATAAATACACGTAATACACAAATTATTCACATAAATACACGTAAGACATGAAGCATACATATAAGCATGTAATATGTACGAAGCATACATGTGAACAACACACACATATAGAAACACAATGTTGGCCCACTTGATTTTATTTTTTTGATTAAGAAGAGGGATAAATGATTAATCCTAATTGAATGGTAGTTAGTAGGTTTGTCTCGCAGGATGGCAAGATGAAGGCTCTGATACCAATTGTAACATCCCCTCCTTGGAGTATGCCTGAATTTAGCTTAAGGGACAATTAAAAAACATAAAATTATTTTTCAAATGATATTCCATATTAAATTATATAATAGATATTAACTTAAGAATAAATGAACTAGTAACATTTATAAAAAATTGAACAACTTAAACTTGAATCCAATATATAGAATCTTGTCAATAAACAATGGGAGAGATTAGAGAGAAACATATGATAGGGTGCTACAAAAATTATTCATCATAATTAAGTCCAAGGGAATTCTCATACGCCCCTTGGCCCCAAGTGGCGGGAACATCCAACCAAGACAATTCCATCCAACTTAGGGTGGCGTACTTACATTGTGAGAACCTATATACTATTCATCTCAATGAAGACCAAGGGCATGCTCATACCCCCTTGGCCCCAAGTGGTCTAGGAACATCCAACCTTGAGACAATTCCATCCAATTTAGGGTGATATACTTACATTGAGAGAACCTATACCACCCTTCCCTAATATGTTTCCTTCCCAACCCTATACATGGTTGCTTAAAGATGAACAAATAGATTAAATCAAATGCATAATTACTAATAAGGATTAATAATTTCTGCAAGCATCATTATTGCATGACCATATATATATATATATATATATTATTTCTACTTAATTTCAATCTTCCAATAATCACTTTATATGAACATATATATATATATATATATATATATATTTATAGTTATATTTAAACTTACTTACCAAATATATTCTTGACAATAATACTTAATCCAATAGATCTCTTATAATTTATCCCTTTTCCCAATTTACCGCTTTATCCAAATTTATTTCCTTTTTATTTTATTTATTTTCTTTCAAACTTAGAAATTATTTATTAGATGGCTTCCACTTTTATCTTCTATTTATACCACTTATTTTCCCAAGGGAGGCCTCTCTTATGAATATGGATCTTTTACCAAGGGAGGCGTCCTTATATTTCTAACATTCTTTCTAATCATAATGAGTCTATCTATTTTAGTTTAATTTTTTTTTTAATTTTTAATGATCTTTAATCATAATTGCATCCCCCTTTTATATTTTATTGCATTAACATAAGTTTTAATCCATGATTTTTATGAGGATCGACCTCCTTCATTAAGTCATTGCCTCTATTACTTTGAACACTGCCGTTTAAAATAATTGTTGCTTCTTTCATTTACTTTAATGCCTTTTGAAAGCATAATTGCTACATTTTATTATTTATTTTATATTCTTTGACTTTGGGCGATAAAGGGGTCGACCATAGTAGAATTTCAATGTCTTCAATATTTTCTATTATATATTTTTAATTGCTTCTGCCGCTCATACATATATTTCTCAGCAAGGGCATGAATAAAATTGGACATCACAAATCCAAGCCTAATTTGGATTGTAAATAAATAATTAGAAATATTGAAAGGCTATTAGAAGTGTTATGTTAGACACATAAACACCTCAAATTGAGGTAGAACATCACCATAAAACCCTACAAACTAGAAAACAAAAATTTCATCATTATTTATCTAAACATGTAGTGTCGAGTAGAAACATTGCATCACAAGGTGAAAACATTGATTTAGAAAGCACATAGAGGAAATACAAAATTAAAAAAATACCAAAAAGACTTGCAAAAGTAAAAATTAGCTTGGGACAAGGGCCCACCAGATATGCTAAAATGTGTAATGATAATTTTAACACAAAAATAAGAGGGATGCATTCAAAAACACATGCCGATGTTAAATCTAACCTATAACTCTTATTGAGAAAAGGGCAATAAAATAATGAGGAACAAGAATTAATCTAACTCTTTTAAAGATTGTGATGTTTGAATATGCTCTAGATGAGAGATAGATAAATTATTGAAAATTGTAAGTTTCTCTTGGATGATATTACCAAATTGGGCATTATGTACTCGGTTTTTTACTTCAAGATATTTTTCCTTTAGGGAGGTAGGTTTATATAGTTTTTTTTTGGTAGGAATATGAATGGTTGGGATTTGATCTTGGGTTGGAAGGCTAGGATTAATTTTCACATGATTATGGGATGAGATGGAGGAAAGTGGATGGATAGGATGAGATTGAGTTGGTGGAGGGTTGGAATATTGTTAATTTTCATGGGAAAATTAGATACAAACAAGTGGAGGCTTGATGAGATTTCAATTGGATGGGGGAGATCAAATCATGAAATGAAGGATTGAGATCAACTTATTTTGTATGGATAGATGAGATGCATACATGTGGATGCTTGAGGTAAGGGAACATGGAGGAGAGAGGTTGAGTTGGGATGGATGGTCAAGGATTTCTTAGATTTGAATGGGGGTGAAAATGAAAAAAAGTCTTTTTTAGATTTAAGTAGTGAGGTGGAAATATTTTAAAACAAATAAAATGAATGGGATGAAAGAATGCGAATTAGCTTAATTTATTAAATAATTTTAATTTATGTAATTATAATAGAGGGGACTCGCTACTCTCGAGTCTCTAGGACAAGGAAGAGTCTACAAGGAGCGGATAGCCCTAGGTTACCTCAAATGACAAGGTTCAAGTGATGAATGAGAAGAGAAAGGAAGATTGAATTGTAGAGAAGGGGGATTCGCTACTCACGAGTTCTCTTCACTCAAAGAGCCTCATAGAGTGAACTTCCCTAAACTACATCAAGGAATAGTGGCAGGATTTTTGAAAGAGTAGGTCACAAAGATGTTTTGGACAAATTGTCAAGCTCTCGGCCAAAGGATGACAACCTAGAATACAGACGACAACGTGGCACATTGGCGTCTCAGAGGCATGCTGACATTTCGTACAAACCAAATAGCAAGTTTATCATAGATAATGGCTAAGCGACTACTTCTACTCTGATTGCTGAGAACTTCTAGAATGGAAGAAAATGATAGAAAGTGATAAAGCTGAAATAAAGTGAAATAGATAAAGAGAATAAGAAGTAGAAAATAAATACTTACAAATGCGCAAGTGATGAAGCCTCCAACACCTGAATGTCTTCAATACTTGTAGACAAGAGAGAGAGAGAATGTTGGGGCTATATAGGGGTTTTCCTCAGTCAAACCCTCATTTTGGTGTTCCCACTTCCATGGATAGCCAGATAGATAGAGAGAAAAGTAGGAAATGAAGCAAAGAACACAAAAGCACTATAAAAAAATGTTATGCTACTCAACCAAGTAATAGAGAAGGTAAGTAGAGAGCTTACCACCTCCACCCAAAGTGCTCAAGGTTAGTGGGGGAGAAAATGAGAGGAACTCAAGCCTCTACAAAAATGGTTTTGTCCTACGCTTGCTCTATTGAAGTGATGGAGTATTGATGTTGTTGCTATGAAGTGTAAAGTGTTGCTTTAGAGCTGGACTGGATGCTTAGAATGATTGTAGAAGATATAGAAGTTGTAGAAGGGATGCAAAGGAAGAGGATTGTGAAGAGCTCAAAGAGGGCTCAGAGAGAGCTAGAAGGGATCCCCAAAATGAATGAAGAAGAGGTTAATTTGAAGGAGGAGATGAAGGAAACAACCATATTCGGGTCGGTCGATGAAGAGGACATTACAAGTTGACCCCCAATGGGAAGTGTAACACCTCTATAGGCTCCAGATGTGGGAATATGTCAGGGATGTAAGCGTGCCACATAAATGTTTGCACGCTACGCGAGTGTCCTTGACCATAACTCCTCTATCGATGCATAAAACAAGCACCAAGTGGAATTAAGGAAGTGGGCTTAGGTGGATTTTGGCCTTTGAGTTTGGTTTTCTAAAGTGAAGGAGGGTAAAAGGGGAATTCACCTAAGGGGTGAAAATTCACTCCTATACATGAACTATGTTTGGGTTTTAGGATAGAGGATTTCAAGAATCAGATGAGCGAACCTTAGAGGTCTTGAGTGAAAGACTAATTGGCTCTCAACCAGAGGATGATAATACAGGTCAAGGATGACAATGCAATACATTAGCGTCTTGGTGATGTGTTGGCATCTCACATGGATATAGAGTATAATCTGAAACTAGAAACATAAAGGGTCTACTAACAACCCGAATACTCAATCTGATAGGTTTTAACATAAATGACAAAAGTAACAAAATACTAGAAATGCATGAAATGAGAGCAATATATACTTGAAGAATACTATAACTATGAATAATTTAATCTACTAAATGAAATGACAAGTGAGAAGGAGAGAAATTTAACTTACAATAGGTCTAGCCTCCTATAAGATCCTCACAAATGAAAGCACCTACACACATGGTGATAGAATAATCTTGAGCGTTGCCTTTTGGAGTTTACCTAACTCAAACCCCTGCTTGCAGTGTTTCCACCTCCACCGACAACCAAAAGACCATGATAGAGAAATGATGATAAATAAAATAATAGATGAAGCTTATAGAAAGAAAAGATAATCAATATGATAAACTATAAGTGAGATAATACAATAAAATGGAAAGAGTTACCCTCCCTTCTATGTGCTTATAGAAGCTGCGAGGAAGGATGAGAGCCTTGAGAGTGCAAGACAATCATGCAAGTGACGTAGAGCTTGAAACTTGTAAGAAAAAATGGTGTAAGAGCAAGAAGAAATAAGAGAAATGGTGTAGAATGAGAGTGGAGTGAGAATGTAGAGTGAATGAGTAAGAATGAATGGAATGACAAAAGGTAAGTTCAAATGCAAGTTTTGGAGGCAATGATTTGTTTTCAGGCAGTCAACAATCACAAGGGGCATTACATTTTGTAGGTGGAAAGCAATGTAATGTTCTAACATCCACTAGCCTGAGAATCTTGTTAGGATGTTAGCACAATGTGCAAGCATTTGTATGATGCAGGGTGTCTACGATAAAAATTTCCTCACCGACAAAAAATGCAAGGCTTGTGTGAGAATGAAGGGTAAAGGTGACATTTTTTTTTTTATCCATCTTATAAGGCTAAGGTGAGGGTGATGTTATGGGAAATTGCACTAAGGTGCAATTTTATGCCATAACAATAATTAACTAGTGGAAGAAGGTTAGTTGAATTAATTAATTAAATATGATTTATTTAATTAATTGATGAAAATGAACTAGCTTAGTTAATTAGATGGATGGAGTTTATTAATTAATTAATGGATGAAATTCAAAAGAGAAATTAGTTTAATTAATTAAATAATTTTATTTAATTAATTAATAGGAAATTAATGTGCTGATATAATGATGATGATGCATTGTAAAAAATGCTAATTTTAAGGGATTAGACTCAATATTTATACCTAAAGATTAAGTTGATTTGGATAAAGGTACAAACACATGATTGAGCAAAGGATAATTAAAGAACAATTAGCAAGAGTGGGAGCACTTTTCTACATTTTGAGCCTTGACAAAATTGGAATTGTATTCCTAGAGATCTTTATATAATGAATATAAATTGATTGGCCACATGGTTTAACTAAAATAGGTATGCACACATAAACCCATAAAATAAGCTATCTCTCTATGTCTTCATATCAATTTACTAGATGTATAAGCCACACATATCTCAACAATATAGATTGCATTGTGACTCCTTACTTCATCCCTAACCCAAAAACTAACAATTTACACAATCCTCTAAACTTGACTCATATATTATAGTTTACTAAAGATTTGGCAAAGATTTACATCACCAAATTCTTATATATTGATAAGGTATAATTAATAAATAATGTAATAGAACTTGAAGGATGATTTATCGTTTAATTTCAAAGGTTGGATTGATTACAACTATCAGTGGCTAGTGCCCAATTCATTATGATAAAGTCACTTGAAAATGAGTTAACCCAAGTAAATATAATAACAATAAATAAGGAAATATCTATTTTAATAGGGCTTTGCCTTTTAAAACTTAGGCCCTCAAGTGCCTTCCTATTTCTAGTGGTTACATTTATACGTAATGATCCAAATTTAGTTGACATCCCACATGCTAATCTAGAAATATTTCCTATTATGGTATTCCTCATAGTGAATGCAAACTAACTATACTTTAACATGAATGTAAAAGTGTGTACCTTAAACTTGATTGAATTTCTTAAATTGTCAAATAAAACAGGAAGATATATAAAACCATAGAGATAAGAATTGGTCTTACTATTGAATATCCAGAGAAAAACAATAAATTCAAAGATTAAACTCATAGCTATACTTTACTAATGCTCCCCTATAGTTATAGAATGGATTCATACATGTCTAGGCACAAAAATAATTACATAAAAATTACTCCAAATTGGTCTCGAGGCTCTAGAAGTAGCTTGTAGATTTGTAGAGACCAACCTATACAAAACTCAAAAAATCTAAACTTATACAAAACAAAAATGCTCAAATTGGACATATAGTTAACTTCTAGCTTGATCTAAACTCTTGACTTGAAATTAAAAATAGGCATATGAAATATGCGAAATGAATCTTTAAACTCCTCATATAAAACTCGCAAAATAAATTTTTAAGGTTGTCTCAATTTCTACTTAAACACATGTATTTGTTCTTTTTTCAATTGAATTTTTTTCCTATAACAACTACAATCCTCTTTTCGTCCATTATTTTACTTTGCATATGAAAATCATATTTCATCCACCTTAAAATATGCATATAAAATGGTTCTAAGAAAATACACGGTTAGCAATTCATCGACGAAAAATTCACCTTCAACAATTCACCGCGGGAAAATTCATCGCCATGAAAAAATCACCTCAAATAAAATTCACCACTAGCAATTCACCGTCACATGATATACCATATAAAATATTTTATCTTTTCCATGAAATATATATTTCCCTCTTTAATAAATACTTTTTCCTCTTGCTTTATGGAAAAAAATACTTTACCTTGTCATGAAGCTTCAAAAAATTATTCCATGGAGCTTTGGTGGCCTACCTTTCATAAATTTAAAAAATGAATGGAAAACAATGTACTTTGATGGCCCGCTTAGGTTTAACTGAAATCATTATTATCTCGTCCCCATTTTAGCCGCTGCCTTACAAGAATATAACTCGAGTGCACAACGCATATTTTGAACTTAAAAAGAAGAAGAAAAGAATTAGCCGTTGTGCTCTCTTTTGGCCGCTGGCCAATATAAAATTTTAAAAAGCCATGAATATTAGTTTATAGGTCCACCTTTAATACTTTTGCTCATGTATTCAGATTTCTAGTGGAATATATAGTATTCCCTAAGTGCAATTAAATGCCTCCAAATATAAACATATATTGACATTTCTTTTTAACCTTTTTACTTTATGTTTTAAAAAAATGATGGGAGTTCTAGCATATCTTAAAGGTTAAATGAAATAAATTTTATTTTAATTAAATTTAAGGGATTAAATAAATTGGAATCTTAAATTCTTGAAATCTCTTATCAAATAATTTGTCTTAATTTTTAATGTTATTTCCATCAAAAAAAATATTTTCAATTTAAGTTCATTAAATTGTCAATTTCGAGCTTCAACATTTTTTTTTTGCCATAGACACTAATTGCACCTAATCAAAACTAAAACCTAGAAGGAAGATGAATCATATGTTTCCACTCCTTGCTCTACCTTCCAAATTTGGACAATAAATTTTTAATTTTGAGAGCTTCTAGATTCATCTATTTATGCTTATTTAGATCGACGTTTTGAATCACACTCAATTGTTCACAAACCTTGCCAATCATTTAAATGCTAATTTTGGTTCCTTAATAGATGTATCGCCATAAACTCAATTTTTTTAATAGACTAGAATTTTAAATTTGAGGCATATGATGAATTATCTAAACTCACTTAATTGTCAACACCTCAAAGTTCAACTTCTAAGAATAAGCTATTTGGAGACACCAAGCACAACCAACATACCATTTTTAAGAAAAATATAATTTTATTCTAAAAATGAGTTGGGTTCATGGGTTGTGGTGGCACAAGAATTGGTGCAAATAGATATAATTCATGTATGCAACATAAATGTATGGAATATTTAATCCCTAATGGAGTTTGCATTTCAAAAATAAACAAGTTTCACACATGTCTGCAACAAGGAATGTTAATACACAATCATACAAGAATAATTCTAGTATTGAATATGATATGATATCGAAAAACTTACGATTAGTCAATCATTGATCACCAATTAAAAAGTTAAAAACTAAATATTTATGAAAAAATATTTTTTAAAATTTTAGTATATAGGAAGGAAAGGTTGCAAGAGACTAATATCTTAATCCTATTCGGGTGACAAAGTTCAACTTCAAATTCAAAAACAAGAAAGCATAAACCTTGGGCCTATTATAATGATATAAATTGATAGAAAATAGAGGATTAGATCTACATTAAACTCCTATAAGATTTAATATATAATTCTTCAAAGGCATTATTAAAGTATCATATAATTTAAAGACTAAGAATTATTTAATAATCCTTTGATTAGCATATATATCTCTGTTGTATATGTTGTCATTGATGTCATTTGAGTGGTGATGTCAAAGGAGCAGTCTAGAGGAGCAAGAAAATAAGTGATGATTATAAGAGTTGTGAGGTGAAGGATATGGTGATGAAAGTAATGAGCATGTTGTTTGATTAATATCATCTGTACATAGTTGTACCTTATCTTCAGGTAAGTGCACCAATCTATGACACAATTTTGGCTCTTAAGATGCCACTTTTTTTTTTTCTTCTTCTGAAATCAGCAAAATCTGATTTGCACGAGAAAATGAAGATAGTTGCACTCAAAATTTCAAGATGCGGCAAGAACAAAATTTGAAGTGCTTTGAGTCTAGTTTCTAAGCTACTATTATTTTTTGAAATTAATGAAGATTAAGGGTCTCAAAAATGGAGGGGAGAAAATGGGTCCTGTTTTTATCAAAAAAATAGCATAGCGCTTGAGGGCTCCCCCCTTTTTGGTTAACCTTTTTTTAGAATTTCAAAAATCCCAACGGTGAGAAATTAACTAACACCATGTAGTTTATCCTCCTTTCGGATAATTTTTTTAATGAATATATAATATTTTATGAATTTTCAAAGTGGACACATCCTGAAAAGCTAAAATTTGAGCGTGCTCCCCCCCAATTTTTTTGCACACTAATCAAAAATTGATTTTTTTTTTCATCATGTGTAGAATGGAGTCTAGTTTCAAAAAAATTAATTTCTTTCACGTTCCGATGAACGTGTAAAAATCTATCCTAAACCTAGCACATGTTGGTTTTTGACAAAAAATGAAGGCATTTACAATAGAAGCCATGGATCAAAACCTTAACTAAATCAAAATGATTTTTTTTTATATATTTAGATAGCTAAGAGAGAGGTTAACGCTATCACGATTTGTTTATAAACTTGCATTGAAAGACGTGCAAATGAGATGAGGAGCACAGACAAAAATATGAGAAAATTTGGCAAATTTTGGTAATTAACACGTCCAAAGCAAGCCATTTGGCGGGCACCAAATGTGATGAGTCATTTGGCGAGCGCCAAATGGCCTACTTTGCACAGAACTAGATTTTTTCTTTCTCTGTCAGGAAAACTATATACATGAAATAAACATTTAAGTATAAGTTGACATTTACATATGGACATTTACTTTCTTATACTATAAGTTATATTTAATGTATATATAGGCAGGATGTTTGAGAGTGGTTTCAAATCTCTAAGAGTTATAATGAAAATTCTAGTTTTTGGAAGATCTTAAAAATTTCAAACTTAGTCAAATTTCAGTAATCATCATGTCAAATTTTAGTAATCAGGAGGTCAAATTTTAGTACTTAGGAGGTCAAATTTCATTTTTCTCTCTCTCACTCATTTTCATCTCTTATTCTCTAGATCTATCTCTCTCTCACTATCTCCATCCCTTTATCTAACAATATATTCCTTGAGCTCAAGAACTATGTCTCTACATGTCCATCTCTCTCTCCTTCCCTCTCCAATATCTATCTCCCTCCCTCCTTCCCTCTCTACATTTTTCTATCTCTCATCCCTCTCCTTTTATCTTTATATATCTCTCTCTACTCTCTATACCTATCTATCCCTCCCTCCCTCTCCTCTCTTTCTCTCTCTCTTTGCTCCCCTTGCTCTCTCCTCCCCTCTCTACTCTCTATCTTCCCATTCTCTCTCCTTCCCTCTCTAGTTCTCTCTATCTCGCTTCTCTCTCCTTCCCTCCCTCCCTCTCTAATTTTCTCTATCTCCCTCTCTCTCTCTCCTTCCCTTTCTACTTCTCTCTATCTCACCTCTCTTTCTCCCCCTCTCTCTCTCCCTCTCTCTTCCTTTCACCCACCTTTTCTCTCTACTTCTCGCTATCTAACCTATCACTCTATACATCTTTCTATCCCCCCTCCTTCCCTCTCAATCTCTCCACCTTCCTCCTTATCTCTCTTCTTTTAAGATCCATCACACATCTCTATCACCTATCTCACTTCTCTCTTTCCCCTTCCCTCTCTACTCTCTTTCTCTCCATCTCACCCCTCTCTCCCTACCAATCCCTCCCTCCTCTCTCTTATCTCTATCACCTCTCTCTCTCCATCCCTACCTCTTCCTCCCTCTCTCCTTCCCTCTATACTTCTCTTTATCTCCTCCTCCCTCTATCTACCTAGACCTCTCTCTATTTTTGTCTCACCTCTCTCTCCATCCCTACCTCTCCCTATATCTCTCCTTTCATATCTACTTCTCTCTACCTAGTTGTCCCTCTATACCTATTTCTCTCCCCCTCCTTGCCTCCTCTATCTCAATATCTCCACCTTATTTCCCTCTCTAATTCTCTCTCTATCATGTCTCTCTATCTCTCTCTCTCCTCCCTCTCTATTCTTTCTATCTCTCCCTTCCTCCCCCTCTTTCTATCTCTC
>CM021100.1:273226240-273378559 GCA_007115665.2 Sequoiadendron giganteum | reverse complement strand
CTTAACCCTCTACCCTCTATCACTTTTCCACTCCCTCCCTCAGTCTCTCTCTCACTAACTCCCTATATCTCTCTCTCATTTACCCTTAACTCTAAACCCTAAACCCTTAGCCCTTAAACCCTTAAACACTCTACCCTTAACTCTACCTCTACTTCTCTTTATCTCCTCCCACCTCTATCTACGTAGACCTCTCTTTGTGTTTTCTCACCTCTCTCTCCTTCCCTACCTCTCCCTCTATCTCTGCTTTCATATCTACTTCTCTCTACCTATTTTTCCCTCTATACCTATTTCTCTCTCCCTCCTTGCCTCCTCTCTCTCAATATCTCTACCTTCTTCCCCCATCTCTCTCTCTCTCTCCTCCTCTCTCCTCTCTCTCTCTCCTCTCTCTCTCTTCTCTCCCTCTGCCTCCCTTCTCTCACTTATATACCTCAACCCTTAAAATCCCTAATGATTCAACCCCACCCTGATATCTTCATCACTCCTACCATCAACTCCTATACCCCAACTTTTAAACCCTTAAACCCAAGTAAACTCTATACTCCTAATCCTCAACCCTCAACCTTAATCCATTAATCCCTCAATCCCAAACCTCTGCCCTCTACCTCTAATTATCTACCTCTCTACCTCAACCTCAACTTTCAACTCCCAACCTCAACCCTAAAACTCTACCCTCTACCCTCTACCCTATACCCTTTACCCTATAAATTAAACTCTCAACCCTCAATTATCAACCCTAGGTAGGTAGGGGAACATAGGTGAGATACAGAGTGATGAAGGGAGAGGTAGGTAAAAAAAAGGGATAGGGGAGATAAATATAGGTAGAGAGGGTAGGAGATGTAAAGAGAGGAGAGATATAGATAATTACATATGGGAGGGAGGGACAAGTAGGGAGGAGATAGAGGTGTGTGTGTGTGTAAGAGAGAGAGAGAGAGAGAGAGAGAGAGGAGACACAGTTGAGATATAGAGTGATGGAGGGAGAAGTGGGTAAAGAGAGGGAGAGGGGAGATAAAGATAAATATAGAGGGAAGGAGATGTAGAGAGAGATGATAGATAGAGAGAAGTGGAGAGTGGAGGGATGGTGGGCGAGGAAAGTAAGAGATAGAGGTGAGTGTGTGAGAGAGGGAGAGAGAGTGAGAGGAAAGAAAATGAGGGGATAGAGGAAGGGGGAGAGAGAGAAATAGATTAGAGAGGGAAGGGGGGAGAGATATAGATTAGAGAGGGAAGGGGAGAGTAAGAGAGAAAGATGGGCAAGGGAGAGAGTGGTAGGTAGTGGAGGGAGAGGTAGGTAGAGAGGGAAGGAGAGATGGATGGATAGGAGGGAGAGAGGGAAGGAGGGAGAGTGAGATGGAGAGAGTGGTGAGATAGAGAGTAGAGAGGTAAAAAGAGAATGAGAAATAGAGATAAAGAGAGAGAGGGAGGCTGGAGGGAGGGAGAGGTAGAAAGGGATAAGTGAGACATAGAGAGGGAATGAGGGAAAGTGGGATAGAGAGAGAATGGTGATTTAGAGAGGAGGGAGTGAGAGGGAAGGAGGGAAACTGGGAGAGAGGGAATGGTGATTTAGAGAGGAGGGGGTGATAGGTAGAGATAGAGATAATGGTGAGATAGAGAGGATAGAGTGAGAGAGAAAGAGAGGGATGGAGAGACAGAGAGAGAGGTAGGTAGAGGAAGGGAGAGGAGAGATAGAGAGTAGAGAGGGAAAGAGGTAGGGAAGGAGGCATAAGTGAGATAGAGAGGGATGGAGAGAGAGGTATGTATAGAGAGGGAAAGCGAGAGGAGAGATAAAGAGTAAGAGGGGAGGGAGAGGTAGGGAGATAGAGGTGTGTGTGTGAGTGTGAGAGAGAGAATGGTGAGATAGAGAAAAAGATCAATTGAGAGAGAAAGAGGGGGAGGGAGGGAGGGACAATAGTGAGAGAGATTGGGAGGAGAGACAAAAAGAAGTGGAGGGAGGGTGAGGTCGAGAGAGGGAGGGAGAGGAGAGATAGAGAGAAGTAGAGAGGGAAGGATGGATGGAGGGAGTGTTAGCGAGGGAGATAGAGGTTTGTGTATGTGAGAGAGAGAGATAGTGAGAGTGGTGAGATAGAGAGGGGAGAGTGAGAGGGAGGGAGAGAGAATTATGAGATAGAGAGGAGAGAGTTAGAGAGAAAGTGGGGGAAGAGAGGGATAAAAAGTGAGAGAGATGTAGGTAGAGGGAGGGAGAGGAGAGATAGAGAGTAGAGAGGGAAAGAGGTAGGGAGGGAGACATAAGTGAGATACAAAGTGATGGAGGGAGAGGTAGGTAAAGAGAGAGAGGGGAGATAAAGATAAGTAGAGAGGGAAGGAGATGTAGAGAGAGAAGAGATAGAGAGAAGTAGAGAGGGGAAGGGGGAGGCAGATGTAGGGAGGAGATAGAGGGGTGAGAGAGAGAGAGAGAGGAGAGAGAGAGAGAAAGGGAGAGAGAGAGAGGGAGTGGGGAGATAGAGATTAGAGAGAAGGAGAGAGAAAGTTGATACAACTTGCTGACTACTAAAATTTGACCTCCTGATTATTGAAATTTGAATTGCTGATTACTGAAATTTGACTAAATCTGAAATTTTTAAGATCTTCCAAAAACTAGAATTTGCATTATAATTCCTAGAGATCTGAAACCACTCTCAAACATCCTGCCTATATACATGTAATATAGCTTAAATTATAAGAAATTAAATTTCCATATGTAAATGTAAACTTATACTTAAATGTTTTCTTCATGTATATAGTTTCCTTGGAAGAAAAAGCAAAAATAAAAGAGTTTAGAAAAATGCATTCCAAAATTCATTGCAAAAAGAAAGAGAACTCACACTTGTTCACTCATTGCAAAATTCAAGCCATTTGGCGCACACCAAATTTGGTGCTCGCCAAATGGTAAAGCCATTTGGAGAGCGCAATATGGCCTATTACCGTTTTTTTTTTTGCAATTTGGCATCAAAATTGTGTCACATATTGGTGCACTTACCCTAAAGTAGACTTATACCAATCAAACAAATAATCAAACAAATAAGAACATGAATTCACATAACACCAAACACAATGAACACCAGAATTTATGTGGAAACCCAAGAAGGGAAAAACCATAGAGAATGCTAATTCTCAATTATAAAGCACCAGTTAAGGTGACAACAGTTAAGGTGATTTAAAAAAAGGCTCACTACCAAGTTGCTCACTATAGGGTGGCTCACTACTAGTGGGCTCACTACCCAAATATAAAACAACAGATTATAAAATAGTCTCACTAACAAAAGTGAACTGATGAAGTTGCATCTACATATGCATGAATTCGGTTCCGGTTAAGAGCACAATTTTTGTCCACAATAGATCCGATTAAGAATCTTCTACACACCTTACTTCCACAAACTTCACACAACTTTCTACCAAAATAAATTACTCCTTCTTTCACACTCTTCTATCTATTCGCACACTTCATACTACTTCCATACATCTATATCTTCGTTCAAAAAGATGTTCTCTATATATATGCATGTATTCCCATAGAACCAAATTAAGTTGGACACATAATATCTTCATAGTCTTCTAAGCCAGCCAAACACCATTTGAATTTAGATCACCACAAAACATGTTGGTGTAGGGAACAAGCTTGAAATATTCAATAAGATCTTACACACTAACATCGGACCCAAAAGATAGGTCACACATAAAGATCTTCTTACCACATTACCAAGGGACCAAAAATAGGTCATACATAAGTTAGTATACTTTGGATTACATGAGGTATATTTTGGAGGTGATGGGAATGCCACAACCAAGACCAAATATCGACCAACATTCATTTGATGGGAACACCACAACCAAGACCAAATCTCGATCAACATTCATTTTATGGGAATGCCACAACCAAGACCAAATTTTGATCAACATTAATTTCAACACCAACTAGAGAAACAAAATCTATCATACAAAAACTTGTAACATGCTATATGAAGTTTTGGATAGCAAGGTTACCCAGAGTAAGCTTTAAGTACAACAACCATCATCAAAGGATTAGTCTTCATTATATTGCATCAATTGAATTCAATAGATGTCCCAAAAAGGAATGTTGTCATATCTGGATCAAGGATAATCTCCACACAATGCAACATCATATCATATGGTAGGATAGATCAATTCTATACATCATTTGGAGCACAACCTTCTGGATCCAAGTTTTTGACATCAATGACAGTTCAATGCTAAATCATTTCAACAACTTCTCAATAATCTCCCCCTTTGGCATTGATGGAAAAACATCAAAAACTCAAAAACACAAAACTCCAAATCCAAGGCTGCAAACTCCAAAACTCCCCCTTTGCTTAGCAATTCAATTCTTCTTTTGGTTTTTGTTTTTGTTTTCATTTTTCTCCCCCTTTTTTCCATCAAAGGCAAAGGGCCAAAATTTGAACATTCAGAAACTCAAGTAAAAATAACACTTTTTCACCTGAAGAATCTTCTTATACATTTCTCTCATAGTTGGAAGAATCCTCTTCCAAGCTAGCACTGTAGAATCCATTCTGGTACACATGCTATCCAAAAAATTCAACTACGTAAATGAGGATGACCAGTCTAGAGACATGCACTATCGTTCACAATCTTCTACATCAGAAAGTATCCCAAAGAGATGATCCAACCGGACCTCAACAATTTCTTTGACCAACCAAAAAGTTCTAACCACATCTTCCCTCTATCTTTGAATAGACAATAAATCAAATTTCAACTCTCCAACTCTTATTCTCTATTTACCATCTTTTTCTTTGAAGAAATCAAAACTCTTTCCAATACTATTCATCTTAGATTCAATAGCTTCAATTTTGTTTCTAAAATTATCAACAGTTGTAGGCCAGCAGAGACAATACTTTTAGATGTCAAACATCTCCTTAATGCATTCCCTTGTCTCGCCAATGTGTTCGGATAAATTTTGTTTAGCTTTGACACATCTTCTCTCAACCATAGCTTCAAACTTATGTCCTTCAGGTCCTTCTAGCAACATTCTTTCTTTAACAACTTCTACTAGATTATACGATAATGAGTTAGAAAAATCTGAAATAGCAATACCCTTCTTGAGTAGATATTCAACCAAAGCATCATAAATTTTAAGCCTATCCACTAAAGGATAGGCACACCACATTTCACCAACCTTCTTCATATCACATTCATTCAACATTGACCGAATATCATCTAGATCAAAAGATTCAAATCTAGGCAAAGACTCTTTTTCCTTCTCCTTGTCTTCTGAGATAGTGAAGACATCTTCTATGTTAACTTTCCTCTTTTTAGGTTTTGGAGGGGAACCACCAATAACAACTTACAACTCCTTACCAAAGGAGGAACCCTCCTCAAACTGACTGCTAAGAATACCACCAAACACTATCGCACTAGAGTACAGATTCTTCTGCAAGGATTAGAAATAGACTTTGTATGCACTTACTTTATCCTCCATACATTCCAAATACCTGTAAACTTGCTTTCTGATAGGGATGTCGGACTTCCACTTAACATTCTCTTTTGCCAGTAATGAACTCAAAAAGTAAAATACCAAACATGCGAGCAAAGACCCAAACCAAAAAGAATAACTCTCAACAAGAGGCATTCTAACATTCTAAATTAGGTTTTCCATTACTAGGCTACACAAATCAAACTGCTTGTTTTCCTTCACCATCATGTGTGCAAGATATACAACAATAGTTGAAGTAGAACCTTCATGATTTCTAAAATAGATTTTATAAGAGATGTCGTAAGAAACATACCTTATTGCAAGATCGACAATGGTGTTTATCAATAGAGGTTAGGGGTCTTTTTCGATACCAGTAAGTTCTTCCACATCTCTTTATTTTACCATTTTCTTCCTAGGTAGGTCACCAATACTACACAAACCAATATAGATTCAATGGATTCCTTTGTGATTGGATAGGGTTTGTCCAGCACAATGCTTCCATCCTTGAATCGACTCAATAGGAACAAGATATAATCCTTATCTAAAATACAGGGAAATTCTCCCCATAAATCCATAGCCAGAGCACTTATGTTTTGCAATTCGTCTGACTTCAACCCTAGTTCCATTTCTTTCAGATCTTTCAATGATCAAACTCATCCAACTCTACTCCCTTCAGCCTTAGCAGAATACCACCACATGATTCACTATCAATGGATTCCATCGTTGCGCTTACCTTCTTCAAACTTTTATTCATTTGTAAAAATTCTTCTTCTTCTCTTTTGCAAACTATGAGAAATGATTTTGAAAACTCCACCTTTTATCCTTAATTATTCATAATGATTTCGTTGCCAAAATCACACATTGATGATGTCATCAATTGTACTTTTCTTCTCAATCAACCAGATTAAGCTTCATCATATATCATCAACCAGTTTAGACTTAATCATGTTAAAAATCACATCAATATTCATTTAGAGAGGGGGAACCGATAGGATATGCATTGCAAAACTCCCCCTGAGCTGAGGCAGATTGAATCCGTTACTGATAGGGCATGTACCGAGATCCAGTACTATGGAAGTGTTCTCCATACTTGTTTCCTTTTTTCTCAAAACCATAAATGTCTTCTTCTTAGATTCATTTGACTCTGCAACTTTATTTTTGTTCTCAAACTTTTCTGGAGCAACATATCTACGTGTATTAGCATAATGTCTAGGTTGACTGCACTTGTAACATATTTGTCCTGACTTAGTTGAGTGAACCCTAGGTCTACACTAATTAGCTTTGTGACCATAACGTTGGCATAAATGGAAATAACCATGAAAGAGATTGTTCATTCCATTCCTTCTTGTTAGATTAGATAATTCATTTCTGCATTGACTTTTCTTGTGATAAAACTTACATGGAAATTA
Organism: Sequoiadendron giganteum; assembly: GCA_007115665.2. NCBI lineage: Eukaryota > Viridiplantae > Streptophyta > Pinopsida > Cupressales > Cupressaceae > Sequoiadendron > Sequoiadendron giganteum. Next base: position 273,371,710 of record CM021100.1, on the reverse strand, counting down.
AAGCATTAAGTATTCTATTCCATCCTGCTTCTACATTCTACAACCTTGTGTCCAAAGTTCTTGCATAGAAAATAGTGACAATTGAATGATAAGTACCTTTGAGTATTTGGTTGCTTGATCGAAGGTCTTTTGTAGATGCATTAGAGTTCCAGACCTTGCTTGTTACAACTAATCTTGCTTCAACTTCAACTGCTTTGTCTTCACCCTTAGTGTTTTAATTTGAGCTTTCACCGATGATTCCAAGTCCCCCTTTATCCTTGTGACATTTCTATAGGGACAAGAGTTGATCCAAAATCATGCTACTTTCACATACTCTTGCTTCTGTCATCAACCTTCTTAACTCTTGATCTAACTTCTCATCTTCCAATTTTTGTTTGATGGTATCTTTGAGATTTTCTTTAGTCTTCTTCCATTCTTCCATTTTTTGTTTTATGGTGTCTTTGAGATCTTCTTTAGGTTTTATGCATTCATTCAACCGTAGCTTTAAACTCTCAATAAAATCCTTTAATTCCTCATTGACTTTTGTGTCTTGCTTTGAATTTGCGGATTCGCTCCCTTAGATTTGAGATACAAAAATTTGCTTCTTTAATGTTTTCTTTCAACTCTTCATTTTTAGATTTTGTACTTTCCATATCACTCAATATTGCCTTCAGTTCTTCCTGAAAGTAATAATCTCCTACCATATGTTCAAACTGCCAAGATCTCCCTCAAGCAGTTAAGATATATCTACAAGGACCAAGCTTTGATATCAATTGTTGAACAATCTAGATAACTAAGAGGGGTGTGAATTAGATATCTTAAAACAATTTTATTTTCTTTAATTAATCCAGTGCAAACTTATACCAATCAAAAAATAATCAAATAGATAAGAACATGAATACACATAACACCAAACACAATGAACACCGGAATTAACATGGAAACCTAGGAAGGGAAAAACCATGGAGAATGCTAATTCCCAATTATAAAGCATCGGTTAAGGTGATTTTTACAAAGGCTCATTGCCAAGTTTCTTACTACAGGGTGGCTCACTGTTGGTGGGCTCAATGCTTAAATACAAAACAAGAGATTACAAAATAGTCTCACTAACAAAAGTGAACTGATGAAGTTGCATTTACATATGCATGAATTCAGTTCCGGTTAAGAGCATAATTTTTGTCTGCAGTAGATCCGATTAAGAATCTTCTGCACACCTTCCTTCCACAACCTTCACACAACTTTCTACCAAAATAGATTATCCTTCCTTCACACTCTTCTATCTATTCAGACACTTCATACTACTTCCATACATCTATATATTCATTCAAAAATATTTTCTCTATATATAAGCATGTATTCCCATAAAACCAAATTAAGTTAGCCACATAATATCTTCGTAGCCTTCTAAGTTGAGGCCAAACACCATTTGAATTTAGATCACCACAAAACATGTCGACATAGAGAACAAGCTTGAAATATTCAATAAGATCTTGTATGCTAACACCGGACCCAAAAGATAGGTTGTACATAAAGATCTTCTTACCACGTTACCAAGGGACCAAAAATAGGTCATACATAATCTAGTATACTTTGGATTATATGAGGTATAGTCTAGAGTCGATGGGAACACCACAACCAAGACCAAAGATCGATCAACATTCAATTCATGGGAATGCCAAAACCAAGACCAAATCTCGATCAACATTAATTTTAGTACGAACCGGAGAAACACAATCTGTCAGACAAAAACTTGTAACATGCTACATGAAGTTTTGAATATCAAGGTTACCCAAAGTAAGCTTTAAGTACAAAAACCATCATCAAAGGATTAGTCTTCATTATACTGCATCAACTGAATTCAACAAAATGTCCCAAAAAGGAATACGGCCATATCCAGATCAAGGATAATCTCCATACAATGCAACATCATAGCATACAATAGGATAGATCAAGTTTGTACATCATCCAAAGCACAACCTTCTAGATCCAAGGTTTTTACATCAATGAAAACAATGCTAAATCATTTCAACAACTTCTCAACAAACCTAAATGTTCTAGTTTTACGATTTGATAGAAACATATGAAAACATAAAGTATAAAAAGAAGAATATAATAAAAGAAACTCTAATAGTGAAATGATAAAGAAAGAAGAAGAATGCCAACTTACTCAAGGTATAATTTGCTAGCTAGCTCCAAACAAATGAATAGCATCTACACACACTAACAAGAAAAATGTTGAGGCTCTATTTTGAGGTTTGCCTTAGTCAAAACCCTATTTTGGTGTTCCCACCTCTACAGATAGCCAATAGAAAACAAGACTATGGAAAAATGATAAAGAAGTAGATAAAAAACTCACAAGATAGTAGAGAGCAAAGAAAACTTGGTTTTTAATCTACAAGAATGATAATGAAAATAAGAAACTAGACACAATATCACCTCCCTTTCTATGAGTGATCAAGCCTGAGAGAGAGGAGAAGAACAATATCACTATGCCACTAGAATGGAGCTTTGAGAACTTGTAATAACAATAGCACAACAACAAGAAGATGGTGTAGAAATGAAGTATGGAGTTGATAGAAGCAAGGGAGAGCTTGAGAAAATGATCAATAATGTCACTAGCATGAAAGAATGCTCAAGAGGGATTAAAGCATGGAAGAATATGAGGTTAAAATGACCAATTTGGAGGCAAATAGTCATTCTTGGTGGTCAAGATTCAATAGGGGACCTTATGCTCACAGATGACAAAGAATCATAATGCCTTTATTGTTTCCTAACATGGGAATATTGTCAAGATGGTAGCATGATTTGTAGATGTCTGTGTGGCATGTGCATGTCCTAGACAAAAGTTCCCTTCACTGACAGTAAATGATATGACACATGGGAAAAGTAGAGCGAAAGTAGCAATTTTTGCATTATCAGACTTGTAAGGCTAAAATGAAGGTAAATTAATGAGAATTTGCATGGGGTGAAAATTTATGCCATTACATTTTCCCCCCAATTTAGCAAGCATATATGTTGATGCATATGAGAGATAAAGTAGAAAGAGATTGAAGATAATAAACCAAAATCATTAAGGAAGTAGACCTTCAATCTGGTATACCATGACGTGAAAGAGGGAGCTCCACCAGGATGTGAAGATGGCATGGGCCTTTGATCCTTCAAAGCTAGTTGTGATCTCACCACAAACATGTTAGGCAAAAAAGTGAATCAAAATAGACACAATAAGACACACATCTTCTTCACCTTTGTGATCATCACCTAGATGCAATGAGTGCTAAGTGGACCATTCATTATCATGAGAGATGGGTTCTTGTGAACCACTACTCATGAAACATGGTTCAATGATTTTGACTCATAAAACTACACGATTGAATCATGATAGCAATATCACAATTTGAAACACTGTAGAAAATACCTCCTACTTATTAATGGATGAGCTAAAGGGGCTCTATAATGAATGGTTCATAAGGCACAACACTTGCTAAAGGTTTTACAAATGGGTTTTCAAGCCAAGCGGGCTTAACCTTGGAGAAATCTCTATGGTTAAGCGTGCTTGAGCTGGAGTAGTATTGGGTGACCTCTCAGGAAGGCCCAGTGCTTCACCTCTACGAGCATCACCTAGATGCAATGAGTTCTAAATAGACCATTAATTATCATGAGATATGGTTTCTTATGAACTACTACTCATGAAACATGGGTCAATGAGTTTGACTCATAAAACTACATGGTTGAATCCTGGTAGCAATATCACAATTTGAAATGCTATGGAAATTCATCCTACTTATCAATTGATGAGCTAAAGGGGCTCTATATCTTGAATGGTTCATAAGGAACAAAACTTGCTGAAGGTTTTATAAATGGGTTTGCAAGCTAAGTGGGCTTAACCTTGGAGAAAAATCTATGGTTAAGCACACATGAACTGGAGTAGTATTGGGATGGGTGACCTCCAAGGAAGGCCTAGTGTTTCACCAATGTGAGCATCACCTACATGCAATGAATGCTAAGTGAACCATTTATTATCATGAGAAATGGGTTCTTGTGAACCAATACTCATGAAACATGGGTCAATGAGTTTGAATCATAAAACTACATAGTCGAATCCTAATATAAATATCAAAATAAGAAACCATTTGACATAAGCCATCATAATAAGACACAATCTGATCTAATGGATAAGCTTGTGGCTATTACAAACTACGTTGCAAGACAATCACATAAAAGATAGGTCTAGTCAAGCTAACCCCAAGCTAGAGGCTAAGAGAGAAGACATCCGACACCAAGAAACATCATGTAAAAGATTAGATATAAGGAATCCTCCTCAAGACATCAAGACATCGAGGAACCCATTTTAGAAAGAAATTTGAAGGAATACTCCATTTGAAAGACACAAAAAAATTGCAACTGATTCTGTCATTAATGAATCCTTTTGAAAGATATTTTATCAAGGAATTTGTTGGAAAGAATACTCATTTTTCACAGGAGAGGTTTCAGACTCTTTCTTATTAGAAAGAATACTCCTTTTTCAAAATGAAAATTTTCAAACTCTTTTGTTATGGAACCTTTTTCGAAAGAAAATTTCATCCAAGAGTCTTTTTTGAGAGAATACATCATTTTGGAAAATGAGAGTTTTCAATAAGGGAATATTTCATCAAGGAATACATTTTAAATAAATTTGACATCAAGGAATCCTTTTGAAAGAATTATCCTTATTGAAAATTAGACAAGCATGGTAGCCCCCCCTTATGGTGGTGTGCACTACATAGAGGAGCACATGGCATCCTAAGGATAGAAGATAGACAAGAGATGTTATGGCACAAGATACATGGCGATATGTATTTGTGGTATGTTGTCACACACACGAGGGACACCACATAGAAACCACAACATCAAGAAGTAGATAGATATAGATGAGGAAATCAAGAGACAAGGGGATCTAATAATTCGGGGTCAAAACTATCCATAGATATAAATAGATAGATATAATATAATAAACGTATGAACTATCATTGATCCCTAAAGTTCTTAGAACATGAAGAAAAAATGAATATAAAAATTAGTTCAACATGGAAAAGGCCTAAATGGCAATTAAATTAATTAAAGAAAATAAAATTGTTTTACGATAATCGATTCACCCCCCTCTTAGTTATCCAGATTGTTCAACAAGGTTGTTAGTAGACTTTGTGTGTTTTTGTCTTCTACTTAGACCTTTGTCCATATAGGACACTCACACATATTTGAGACTCCAATGTGGCACACTGAAGTTTGACCCACATGCTATCATATTCTAATAAAGAGTCGTTTGGTTTGTAGTCTAAGACCTTTATGGTCTTTTCATCTGGTTCCAAAAAAACATCTTTCATAAGGATAAGGGAAACAAAGTCCTACTTCCCATTCCTTTTCGACTTGTTCCTTTCTTTTTAACTTATTAGGTAGTCTGAGGTAGTTTAGGGAAGTTTTCTCCCTTAGAATATTCCATGTTTTGAGAGTCTTGCGGGTAATGAATCCCCCTTCTCTACACCTAGAAAATATCCCCATTCCTATCCTTCCAGATTACCCATAAAATATTTGATGGAAAAATAATCTAAAATAAATTTTATAAGAATGACTTAAACCCTCAATAAAACTAAAGAGAATCTCCTACCAATTTAACTTACCTTTATCCCCCCACCCCATAAGATCATAAAAAGAACATGTTCCAAATATCTTTTTCAAACAAAGATTCAAAAAATATATGTCTAATTCTCTTAGACTACTTACAAACAATACATAAGTTTACCATGAAAGAAGAAATAGCATAAGGGAGTTATTGCAGCATGAACAACCATTTAAAGCAAATTTTTTTTAGTTCTAGAATATTAGATCACAAAAGATTCAAATTTTTTGAACATTGTATTCCAAAGAGATCAAAATTCCAATATATGTTTAGGTGATTGGGGAAAAAATGTAGATTTATTTGGTTCATGTCTAAAAAATATCTAATGAATGGAATAGGAAAATGATCTTTGATGGTGTACTTTTTGAGTTCTCTATGGTCTTAAATACAAGTTCTGAGTATCATCCTTCTTATGCACCATCATTGGATTGGAAAGTAAAACACAATGATTATGATAGATAAATCATCTTCTAACATCTTGTACCATATAATCAATTTCACTTAATTACAAATAAGGATACCTATAAGAGATAATGTTAGGTGGTTCAACACCTTGGCACTAGTTGAATAACATGATAATGATCAATTTTGGGAGGAGTTCATTTTGATATATATTTTTAGATACTATTGAATGTTTCTCTACAATATCGTATAGGCTTGGTGGTGTAGACTCATTTATTTCTTATGTCTCTATTCAAAATAAATAATCCAAAAATACATCGACACATTTTTTATAATCTTTAAGAGATCCTAAACACAATTTTACTCTTCACATATTCTTACAATTATATTCACCTTCTTTATAGAAACAATCTCCTAATAACATAATGGAGGGGTGAAACAATAAACCCATGAAAGCCTCTTAATTACCTAATATAATTCATTGAATAATTGCACAAAATAACTAACTTAAGGGATATGTGCCACATGTTATCATCAACATCCACCTATGTAAAATTTAATATCATATACTAATGTACATAATAATAAACCTTATATTTATGCAATGAGATGCATTTGTACTTAAAATTTGAATTTGTGAAATTCTAGTTTTTTAATTAATGAATATAATTAATAAAATAGTGTAAATTCAATAACATAAACAACATAAAAGGTTATTATTAGCTCATACATTTTAAGGTTTGTATTTTTGATTTTACACTAGAGTGATTTAAAGCTCAAGCCTTGATGTTTCCCTTCCTAAGAAATCATGTCTTATTTATTTCAACATATTGATGATAGTAGTCATGTACTTTATTTTTGGGTTATGGGCAGGGATAACTTTAGTGGCGAATCTTCGCCAATTGGCGAATTCCAAGAATTGGGCAAATCGAATTTGGTGAATTCTAGGTATCCAGCAAGGTGTTCAAATCACCCGGGTTTCACGTACTATCAGTCCAATACATGTCCATTCGCCAATGGTTTTTTTTTATGAGGCATGTTTAGGCAATAAATTCGCCATAACAGACTATGCATTTCCAATGGACCGATCAATATTTTCGCTTGGAATCCCAGGGAGCATGTCATAAAACAACATTATATGAGGACCCATTTCACCAATTAAAATTTACAAATAGTTACTTGTGAAGACCCATTCGTCAATTAAAATTTATAAATAGTTGCTTATGAGGACCTATTTCGCCTTGAAAATTACAAGGTATCATTGTATAAGCATGCGAGATTCACCAAATTTTTAACATACCATTTTAAAATCCTGCGGAATTCACCAAATATGGATTGATATAAATACAATTGAAACTGTTATTTGTTCTTACACATTTTGTTCGGTTTTGAGGTTCTACTTCTTGATTCAAAAGTAAGCGAAACCTGAACACGTAGACTCAAAGGTGAGTGATCATTTCTTCATACTATTATTAGTTATAACAATAAGATTTCGTTATCTGTTTTCCATTCTTGCTTCAGTCTTAAACATGATTTTGAGTAGGGAATGGGATCTATTTTCTTTGTTGGTCTGTCCTTCTTAAACAAGAAGACATTTTTTTCCAGCTTTTATTCAAAGTGAGATATCAATATGTCAAGCAACAACTGCAAGGGTAAGACTCCTGAGGGTAATGAAGAGACTGGGAGGCCATCAAAACACCCAAAATGTGGAGGTACCATACAATCTTACTTTGGAATTGGCAAAGCTTCTAATCCATGAGATCAAGGTGGATCTACACCATCGACTCTTCCACCAAATATTATTGAAGATGGCAATGACAATACCTCACTGCCACAGGAAGGTCAAGGTGAGATTGTCATTGTGTTAAATCAAAATGTATCAAATGAGGATGGAAATACTGTAGAAGATGTTCCAAGGGATACCCTGAACAGCCAAAATGAGATAATTGACTTGGATGAGGATGATGTTGGTAGCAAGAAAAGAAAAGGCAAAGCAAAATTGGTGCACGAGTGGGAAATGACAAGGAATTTTCAAATTGGTTGGTTGTCAAAGTACCCATTCCTTGAAGCAGTGGGGGTATCAAATGAAAACGATATTGAAAGGGAAAGAAAGGTTAGATGTAAGATTTGTAGTTGGAAATGTGGAAGAGACAAGATGATGGAACTAAAGCTTGACACTATAGAAAAGCATATCGACAAAGTTTACGAAAAATAAATCATAGACAGAAAGGAACAATCAGTCGTACGATGGAAATCAAAGGAAGAATGTCTTCATGTTAAGTATGCCGCAAATTATGGAGAGCATAACCATAGAATGTCAAAGATTAGAAAATGTGAAGGTACACTTGAGGCTCATTTTGGAAAAGTCATGGCAACAACAAATCTGTCAAAAACTGTTTAGATGAGTGTTGTTTTTCATATTTTGTCCAGGGGGTGTCCTATGATAGACTACCCAAAATATTTTGATTTATTATCTTATTTGAGTGTTCCCTAATTTCCCTTCTCACATTGGTCAGTAAACGTTGGATGGAAATGGGTGAACTATCTTGCTGCAGTGGAAAAGCAAGATTTAAAGGAGAAATAAAAAGAGTCAGATTTCACTGCATTATCTTTAGATGAAGTTACTATGGTAGAAAATAATTCTTGGGTTTGTATGCATTTGTATACTATAGAACAACATGTTCACCAAGCTCATCTTAGTTGTGTTCGTAAAATGAAGGACAGTTCAACATCGCAAAATCTATTTGAACTAGTCAAGAAATCTTTGAATGAAATTGCAGGTATGGATGAGTTGACAATTGCCAAAAAGTTGGTGTGTGTAGGAGTTGATGGAGCTGCAATGATGCAAGGTCAAAGGAGCGGTCTTTGCTAAAATTTACAAAATAATTATGCACCATACATGCTTGGCATTCACTGCATGGCCCATAAAATGAATTTAGCATTCAAAATTGTAAGCAAGTTTCCTACAGTATCAAAAGTTGAAAATCTAGTTCGCGAGATCCATGCATAATTCTGCCGAAGTCCCAAACGTTTCCTTGAATTTCAACATTTTGCTGAGGGAATAACACCTAGAAACAAGCTTCTCAAGGATGTTGATACCAGATGGATCTCCTTGCATGGACCAACACAACGAGTTCTTTCAGAATATCAACCCTTGATTGGATTGATGAACGAGCATCACAACATAGTAGGCAAAGCTCCTAACCTCTTACATAGGTTAAGCGATATAGAGACACTCTTGACTTTAGCTAGTCTTCTCCCCATGTTGGATGAGATGAACAATCTTGTGAAGAAAGCCCAAGACAAAACTATGTATATTTATGAATATTCCAATCTACGTAAACTTACATGCTTGGCCCTCGATCATCTATATCTAGATCTAACACAAGAAGGCGCAAATTATTTGATGTGGCAGAAAATTACTGATTTGAATAATCTTGATAATTATTTACAGTTTAATGCAAGCGGACACTTATGTATTTGTGTATGTGGATATGCGATACCAATGTACCATTGTAAGCTAGGAAAGCACTCTAGAAAAGAAGTACCTATTAACGAGGAAGATTTTAACGACATTGTTAAATCTGTTAGTGATAATATGAAGGAAATTGAAAAATCTCTTTCCTCAGAGATTCGTGAAAGATTCCCTTGACATGAAATACTTGAAGCCATGGGTATTGTGTATCCTCAATTTTGGGTAAACCGAGATAACCCAAAATATTTTCATGATTAGGTAAAAATCTTGATCGAACAGTTTTCAGAAAAGGTAACATACAATGAACAAATAATAAAAGGAATTTTAGATGAAAATAAGCTTAGAAAGCAATGTCGGAGTTTTGCAACAAATATGAGGGAGCAGTATAAATCCATGGCCAAGGAGAAGTCCTTTGAACTGGGATCAATAAAAAAGGTTTGGACAAGCTTAGGTCAGAGTGAAATATTGCATGGTTCGATGTCAGAATATTTCAAACTTGCTGATTTATGTCAAACAATGATATTGGGGTCAATGGAGGATGAGAGAGTTTTCAGTACATTGGGGTTTTTGAAATCAAAGTTAAGAAACAAACTGGACAAGAATTTGGAAAATTGCTTGAGGATGAAAGGAACTGTTTATAATGTCAAAAATTTTCCTTTTGAAAGGGCACTCACAATCTAGAGGTCCACATGTGAAAGAAGAGGGATCGGGTTGTGCAACACAAGCTCTCTAATTCCAACAGCCGCCGGTACTGGTGGTAGTGGCAGTGGGACTGGGCCTGGGACATATGACAATGATATTGAAATTGACACAAATCAAACAATGAATGTTGAATTTGAGACACAGGTTGAAGAAAGTGCAGAGCAGTCTCAGAATCAAGATGACTCTTTTACTTTATCCAAAGATGAGCATTGGTTTGAGGACCCTAAATCCGTTTGGGAAATGGAAGATAATTAGCAAGTTTTAGGTATTTTTTTAGCACTTCATGAATCGGTTTCCATAGTTCCAAAGTCCAAATTATAGTTGATGTTTGATGATATTTTATATTGTATTCAATGAACATTGAAATTGTGAATCATTGCACTTCATGATATATTATTTTATATTGCACTCAAGCACTGCATGTTAGCATGAATCATATTTCAAACTGTAATTGATGATTTTTTATATTGTATTCAAATAAATTGTGAATCATTGCACTTCAAGTTCATAATATTTTATTTTATATTGCACTCCAAGTCTCCATGATATTTTATATTATATTGCACTTCATGAATCATAATACATATGCCAAAGTCAAACTATATTAAGGTAGTTGATGATATTTTATAAATTATATAAAATTCAATACCATCAGCCTAACAATGCTTCATCGACGGAACCCCCATCACAATCCCATCGATGGCCCGATAAAAATAGCTCACAACCTAGTATCGGTGTAACAATACTCCATCGGGCTGTCTCCTAAGGTGCTCTCCCGATATACTGATAGAGTCAAGTTGTCAAAAAAAGTAAGTTAAGTAACCATGAATTATAATTTATGACCATGGGTATGAATTATCTTATTTCATCAATAATCACAAAAATATACCACACTTTGATTTTATGAACAATGAAAATTGTAGAAATTTGTGTGACAAGATCCATATTACAACCTACATTCACATTGCATCCATAAATATTAAACAAAATTTGAAATTCCGTAGTGACGTAGTCCTTCTCCCATTCCTAACAAAATTCAATACCATCGGCCTAACAATGCTTCATCGATGGAACCCCCATCACAATCCCGCCGATGGCCCGATAAAAATAGCTCACAACCTAGTATCAGTGTAACTGTTACGTAACAATACTCTATCGAGCTGACTCCTAAGGTGCTCTCCCGATATACTGATAGAGTCAAGTTGTCAACAAAAGTAACCATGAATTATAACCATGGCCCATGGGCATGAATTACTGAATGCATAAAGTATATCGAGGGAACTATGGTGCATCGGGGAGACATTATCTGGCGTCCCACCGATAGAACGAAGGATAGGTGTCCATTGGTGGAGAGGGTGGCTATCAGTGAAAGACTAATGTGACATCTCGTGGCATCGTACAGCTGTGCTGCAGTGCATTTATGAACCAGAATTGAAGTGAATTATATCACAAGTTGATCGCATAGTTGTTACAAAATCTTGAAAGATTTCGCTTAGGGCAAAAGTAGAAAGGCAAAAAATTGGAGTTCTGATGCAACAAAGATCAATGGACTGTGGAGGCAACTCGACGAGACTCACGTAAGTACTTCAATTTCAGAACCAGATGAGAAGCTATTTTACTCAAAAGCTTAAGATTTAAATAATGGAAGAGAGTACAGACAAACCCAAAGCTAAAAAATAGAAAACCGAAAAGCCTAAGAGAATCCTAAATGAAGACCTGATAGATCAATGTCCTAGGTTGGGGCCGAGACCCAAGGGGAGTGCTCAAATGAATCCTTCCATGGATCGATTATGGGACAAACAAAAGGGCTTAGGGATATTTGGACACCACAACGAGGGTATGACCTCTTCATGTACCATTACAGAAAAAAATTTAGGTTCCAACCAGTTTGCAATCCATGGAGGTTGAACCTGGGAAGACTTGTGGTGCCTAATGTGTTTGTGAATGCAAAGCTAATTAAAGTTCTTGCTATTAGATATGACCCCAAGAAAAGAACTATTCAGTCACATGGCGGGGGTGACATGCTTATTATTTCTAGGGATCTCATTTCTAATGTATTTAAGTTAGAGTGTTCACTGAATTTATCATTCACGATCAAAGATCTCTTGACAGAGTATCGCCACATGGATACCAGCTATAAGAGATGGAAATTACCTTTGCATAGGCCCAAGGATGAAGGAGGCCAACTCAGGAGGTTCTCTAGCAGTGAAAACCCTCCTTTCCAATAAGATTTGTTCGAAGAGTATTTCCAATACACCTATTATTCAACTAGTCAAGTTTTGGGAGTAGAGGTTCCGCCTATGTCGATTTCCCCAATGGTATTAGTTGGAGACATACAAAGCAAGGATGCCATGCCATTTGATTATGCTAGCTACTTGGCCAATGCCCTACATCGAGGGCTCAAAAAGATTAAAAATAATAGTGATAATATTAATTTTGAACACTATTCTTTGCTTATGCATTTGCTATTGTACAAGGGACAAGTCAGAGGGTTTTGGAGTGAAGAATTAAGGATAAAAGATACAGATGAAAATGGAGATTTTAAACCTGTACAAATGTGGACTTCATTGTGGGACAACTGATTTGGTAGGTCTCATTACCTTTATTTTGAAGAATTTTTTGTAAAACTATTGATAGCTTCAGAAAAAGAGGGGATACGACAATGAACTTAACAGAAGAAGAAAGTGACAAAATGTATTCAGGATCTGGGTACAACCTAGACGAAGCCACCTTGCTTATTTGGTCACTGTATCCCCATGATAAAAGACTTGCTATAATTAGTAATCCAAACCAAGTGTTTGTTCATCTCTTGGTTCAACGAGTAGTGGATACCAACCCTATGGAGACAATAGAATTAAACATAAATGTGGCAAAATTTACCAAAGCACAAATCGATAAAATGATTAAGGAGAATGACAAACTGAAGAAGGAGCTAGCAAATCAGAGAGAAAAAACATCTTCCTCCTCCACATCAGAGTTGTACTCCCCATGGCTTGAAAAGGATAAGAGAGTGCTTGATGCATTGGCTGATGCAGCCTACTGGAAGAATTGCCATATGAAATAGTAGGGGAAATGCAAAGAATTGGAGAAAGAAGTGAAAACCATCAAATATAACACTATATCTGAAATGATAAAAGAAAGGTTCAATAAAATGATGAAATGTGCTATTGAATATTGGGAAGTATTCAATCAGACACGCATTGCATTGGTGGAGAATGAACGATTGCAGCCTAGAATGATGGAGAAAAAAAAGGAGCTCGTAGATAAGAATGCCATGAAAGGACAAGTATTGCTGACATATAAAAAGCTGGTAGAATCCCATAATGGATATCATAATAGGCTTAGGGAAGATTTCAACTGCTTTGATTCAGTCCCACTCCCGACACTTCATTTTGGCATTGGAAATCCGCGAGAATATGATGATTGAGAGGATGAGCTTGCTAGGCTTCTAACTGTTGCGTTGCAAGAAATAAATGACGAGGTTATGGTTTTACAAATAAATTATAAGCAACTCAAAAAAATAATGTCTATGGAATATGATATGAAAGAGGCGATCTCTAACGTGGACACCTATGCTGAACATGAGTACATCCATCACCTCTTTGCAGTCAATATGTTTATTAGCCAATCTGTAGATGTGTCAGAATCAGATCCAACGGGACAACCATCATATTCAGAGGAAGAACGCTAGTCGACAACATGATGAGCACCCTATCATGGATTAGAATCCTTGAACAGATCTTAGGTGGTTAGTGGTCAAGGGGATTCTGCTTGGAGATTAACGGATCGGTGCATTCACCAACAACATTGTTTTATTTATAATTTGAGTTATGTTTAGTTGTCAAAACGTCATGAATTTTTGCAAGGGTTTTGTAGCTTGTTGCCTCTCATATATAAGAGAGATCAAGACCCCAATAGGAGATCAATGGATCATCACATCATTTTTAATTAGACTTTAGAGTAGAAAATAGTAAGAAGATAGATAATAGATTGCACCAATTCGCCCATCCATCTCAAATCATAAACTATTTTTATAATGCATATCATTTAAAATTTGAAGATGAATACAATGGAGAAGGTTACACATATTTACTGATTTGATTTCGAGTGTTCAACTGTTGTGGATTCATATGCTTATAAGTTATTAACTTATTTGGCTATCTCCAAAGTGGCTGTTTATGTTATTCAAATTGTTTATGTTATTCAATTTGTCAATACATTGAATTTGAATTCTTCAGGAATAGGGGCTGTGACCATGGGGCTTTAGATTTATTTATGGACATGATCATTGATCAAGTAGTAATGTGGGCCACAAAATGGATCTTGTCACACAAATCTTTGCAATTTGTGCTAATCATAAAATCAAATGTAGTGTATTTTTGCAGTATGTGGGATGTGGGTGAGGTGTAAGTTGGTGGATACTGAACAAAATTTTTAGTCAAAACATAACAAAAGCTAACAGTTCAACATCCATAACTTAGAAGCTTTAGCTCTACCAAGAAGTAAATATAATGAGCTAACAATTCATCACTAGTTCAAATGATAAAATAAATAATACGAAATCCAGATAATTGAACATCATTATATTACTGAAGTCTGAATTTGAGCTTTTTAATTGAATTTCACATGAAGGAGTACATATTGGCATTGGCAATGCAAAATCTTTCCAGTGCCCAAAGACAAGTCTGCACAGAGCTGAGTTGGAACTTCGAAACTCATATTATCAAAGATTGAAAATAATAAATCAAGTCATTGTATCAACTTTTCTAGCAACTTCCACTCTTTAGTTGTTGGAATTGCCATTTGCTCTAACTGATGTTGTTTGACTTGAAGTTTTGTTAACATTTCATGATTGTAATTGGAAATGGAACCTGTCTTGAATTCTTTAGTCAATTTTGCATTCAAGGTTATCAGTGTTCTGATGGAATCCAAATAGTTCACATCTTGGTTCTGAGGAAACTGGTCGAAATCAATCTTCCTTGCATCTTCCATCTTCTTTCTGAAAGCATCCTTTCCAATGAATCACTCATTTGTGTCAAAAGGCTCTTGAAAACCAAGCTCTGTGAAGTTCCTTACCTTTTCATCCACCACCTTCATCTTGTCTGCAACCAAATGCAAATATTCCTTTGTTCCAGAAATTCTCGAACACTTTTCAATGATAGATGACAACTTCATTGAGGTTTCAATCCGATTAGTAATCGCTTTTGATTTCAGATCATTGTCACTAGCTTTGTAGACTGTTTGAAGAACTTCATTTTAAGATTTCTCTTATTCCAACACCTTTTAGTTGCCCACTAAATATTTGCTGAGCTTCTTATAATGTTGTCTGGTAGCATCAATCAATTGAAACATGTCACACAAATGATCAAACCTCTGCATTATTTAATCCCAGATCTTTTGTTTCATATGCCTCACTATATCTCTACAAAATATAGATAACTTATTTTGAGAAGACTTAAATTCTTCTTTTTCTTCCGTCAGCTCTGTCTCCAATCTTTCATTTTTTTTCTCTATTTCTCCAATTTTTGTTGCCACTGTACATTTCCATTCACAATGCTTACTCTTAATTTTTCTGAAGTGGATTTTTCCTCATCATATTTCTTGTTTCTCTCATCTAGCCTTCACTTCAGGCCATTCACTTCTCTCTCATTTGATTTATCCTCATTGCTTGTTGATGTAGAGGCAGATTTTATTATTCTTTTTTCTAATTCATTGCTCTTGTTATCTGCTACTTTCCTCTTTGCTTTCTCACTTGCTAGGTTTGCCTGTAACTTTTCTATCTGGGTCTGCAACCTTTTCTTCTCTCTATCTTTCTTTAGCAATGATGTGTACACCAATTCATTTTTCTTCTTTGATACATTAATTTTGTTAGTATTTTTCAGGCCAGAAAAATCCAATTGAAAATTGGTTACCTGGTATTCAGATCGATCCATCTAATTTGTTGGTTTGTTTTGAACTATGGGAACAACAATTGTGTACTCCATGATTTATTTATTTGTGTCAAATGTGGGTAGTACCATGGTTGTTGCAGTCTCTGAAGTAACAAAAGACACACTCTCCATCAGTTTCTTCTTTTCTTTTTTATTCAAGTCTGATTTCTTTTTAAACTCTTCAATGAAATCATAACCTGGGGAGGCTGGAACAATGGAATGCTTGAATGGTGAAGGAATATGAGTACTTTCAGTTGCTAATGATGTCACACCCACACTAACTGGATTTGTGGGAGTTTTTGGAAATAACACCTTTGTGGTACTGGTGGATCCACTGAAGTGGGACTTTGACCTATCAAAATCCTTTGCCTCTTTTGATTGTCTTGATCACCTGGTGTTTCTGTGGTATCTTTTTTTGTTTTCCTCTTATTATTGTGTGTAATTTGTCGTTATAGCACATGTTGACCACTACTAGTACTACTACCCATACCATCACCACCAATGGCACTCCCAGTTGCACTAAGCTGTCCACCAAGGGCATGCCCTAGTTGTGATTGTATCTGACCATGAGGATGAGAACTAGAAGCTCTAACAAATTGATTTTGTCTTGTATCCTCTTGGTCTACTTTTTCACCTCCAAGCCCAAGGCCAAATTTATCAACTATTTTTCTATGCTCAACACTTTGTATTGTCCAAGGGCCTTGTCCTTTGGAGCCCAAAGGACCACCTTGATAACCAATTTTTTGAAGTATGGCTACTCCTGAAGAATATTTTGAAGCATATTCTTCTTTTGTGGCCTCAATTAAACCAGGTTTGTAATTGGCATGGATTTGTTCTTCTTCTTCCCTATCAATATCATCATCAAATTCATCACGTTCATCAGGATGCTCTATATTCCACAATTTGCTAAACTCTTCATCTTCTTTGTTAGCATCATACTCTGCAAGAGCTCTTGGATCACCTAGGTCCTTCCTCATAAACCAAAAGGCAGTAATTTTTGATTGTGACCATTTTTTATCTATAACTTCCGTGTCTAGAGAACCTGGAATTTTTACTCTACTAGATGGTTTATCACTTTTTTCATAAAATTTTTTGTATGTCCTGATTGTCTTTCGCTGCAATGCCATAATTTCTGCTGACAATTGTTCAAAAGAAATACCATTCTTAGCAACACTTTTCTCCATTGCTATTTTGACCTCATCCCAAGAATCCTTGTTTCTCAAGTTTTCAAGCAAGGGTTTACTTTGATGTTGAATTCTATTTGTAGCATTCCTATTGGCCACAACCATTGATTTAATGATGTCACATGGATCATACTGCCAGTGACAGATAGCATCAAAGTCAAAAAATTTAAAAAGATTATGTGCCACACTAAATTCCTTTCTCTTGAATGTGAACCCTCCACATGAAAAAGGTAAATAAGGAAATAAGGTCTTCTTTTGCTGACTGAGAAAGTGTAGTTCATCAGCACTCTGCACCTGCCTTACATATTCCAATGCAAAAACCCTTTCTGTCATAGGTATTGGAAGTTTGTATGGATGTACTCCCGATCCATAAAATCTTAGCACAATATATTCTTCCATTAAGTACCAATCAACCAATTGTATTTCTTTTCCTAGTTGCATGCAGTTTCTACATGACATAGGCAATCTAGGCATTGGATTATTTGTAATTACTTGATGCAATGGAGCCAAAAAGTAGTCTACAAAATGACTGTAGTTCCTTCGAGAATCATGCATCTTTATCTCAGTGGTCCATTCATATACTAGAGCCATTTTATTTTCCTCTGCATTACTGTAGGGCTGAATCTAAAGCTTGTTGGTCTGAAACATTCCTCTAAATTTGAATAGAAAAAGATAGCACAAGTAGGTTGTGAACCTAAATGTCTTCGTGGAACCTGCTTTAATCATTACAAATT
Source organism: Sequoiadendron giganteum (assembly GCA_007115665.2). Taxonomy (NCBI): domain Eukaryota; kingdom Viridiplantae; phylum Streptophyta; class Pinopsida; order Cupressales; family Cupressaceae; genus Sequoiadendron; species Sequoiadendron giganteum. The sequence continues at coordinate 273,353,651 of CM021100.1, read as the reverse complement.
ATTTATGCATGGATTCTACAATGTGTTGAATATAATTATATTTGACATGTTCATTAGCATAATGGATATTATATACCATTTCAAGGAGGCTTGCACACACTTCCAAATTGCAATCCAAACCGAGGCAAAATGCTAGCATGAAAATAGTATCTTGAACCCATGGTTTAAAAAAATCCAACTTATAAGGAGGCTTATGATTACCTTTCAATTTGTTTCTATCCTTAACTATTTTATTTAAGAAATCATTTTTCAGCCTTTCTTCCACTGCTTCATAATCACTAGCAAGCTTTTCTAGGTCAATGTGGTGATTTCCAAATTCTTCGGTTGTAAACCCCAACACTTTTCCAAGTTCTTCTGCATTAATGGATAACAATTCTTCTTGGTTATCTTTATTAACAATTTCTCTTTTCTTATCATCATAATTTTTGGCACAGACCATGATAAATTCTGGGCAAGGGAAAACTTCATGTAGCATCATGCACCCTAATCCAGTTACCCACGGTGCACTAATACTATCAACTTTTGTTTGCTTTGCAACCTTATTAAGAGATAAAAATCTAAGTTCTGAGGTACACCTACCATAGATTTCAGGATCATAAATATCATGGTACCCATCGGTGAAACCTAGGGTTTTAAGCAATTCTCCATAATGTATTTTTTTATCGGAAATTGCTCTAGTGGTACTGGTGGTAGACATGCTTGTACAAAATGTGAAGTTGTGAAATCTGAATTCCCTAATAAGTTATTCCTATTAGTCCTCCTTAATTTTAATGAATTCTCGAGTCTCTAAATTCTAAAACCAAGCTTCAAACTTTGACAAAATAAGATTTTAAGAAATGTCAAACGATGAAACGTAGCCGTAGGAATTCTTTCACTTACCCAGATTATGAGTCTCGACGCTTGAAAAATGGAATGGTGTTGTTGGAAGTGGAACTGTGGAATCCAAAATAGGGTGGTGCGCTGCAATGGCCAATGAGCAATCAGAAGATTGAAGACTTTAAAAATCACTGTACAATTTCAAAGTGCAAAGTGTTGTAAATTCTTTTTTTCTCGTAATTGGAACATTAAAGTGAGTGAAACATCTTAGGAGTTAGGTCTACAAGACTACAAGTTGAAAATTCTTAACCGTTGATCTTTCTAAATCTAATGGTTATAGGGTGATTCTGGAGGTTTAAGTTGGGAAGCCCATCGATTTGTGCATTTCATTACGGAATGCAACTACAACCATACATCAAATGTTCATCCAACGATTGAAACTTGAGTAATTTATGATATTAACTTTAAAGTTTAAAAATAAACATTAATCACTTGATAGTTGACACTTAGCAGTATAAAGTGCTTTAAATGCTTTGTTTCTAGAAATTGGAACATTAAAGTGAATGACCCATCTTACGTCTACAAGTTGCAAATTCTTCATCGTTGATCTTTCTAAATCTAATGGTTATAGGGTGATTCTAGAGGTTTAAGTTGGGAGGCCCATCGCTTTGTGCATGTCATTACGGAATGCAACTACAACCATACATCAAATGTTTATCCAATGGTTGAAACTTGAGTAATTGATGATATTAACTTTAAAAATAAACATTAATCACTTGACAGTTGACAACAGGCCTGGAATTTGATGGTCTATTAAATATTTGACCGTTTTTTCAATTTTAGACCGTATATTATAGCTATAAAATTTATTAGACCGTATAGTTTTACTTGCTATATTTTTATTAAACCGTAAAAAATTATTATATATAGTATTTTAATTTATAATATATATCATTTTATAATTTTTATTGTAAAAAGAAAATAGAATATAACTTTTTTGAATATTTTGAATATGAATTTAGAAACTTTTGAATTTTTTATAATAGCTATCATTTTTTATATTAATATATGTGATTTATAATATTATTATAAAAATATATATTAATTTAGAATATTTTCAAAATAAAACATAATAATGTTTAATTTTTAGAATATATTTAACAAGATTTATTTTTAATACGATTTTAGAAACTTTTGTTAATTGTTAATTATAACAGTAGATTTTTATATTTATCACTAATAATTATCATTGTTTTCTAACTTTTCAACTTTCAATATATTCCATTTATAAAAGATTTTATATAAAAATTCGTAAATTAAACAATTTTTTTGAGAGGCATTTAAATGACCAAACCGTCATAAAATTTTCATATTGATTGTTTGCTATTGTCATAATCTTAACCATTGATCTTTCTAAATCTAACGGTTATAGGGTAATTCCAGAGGTTTAAGTTGGGAAGCCCATCGCTCCGTGCATTTCATTACGGAATGCAACTACAACCATACATCAAATGTTCATCCAACGGTTGAAACTTGAGTAATTTATGATATTAACTTTAAAGTTTAAAAATAAACATTAATCACTTGATAGTTGACACTTAGCAGTACAAAGTGCTTTAAATGCTTTGTTTCTCGAAATTGGAACATTAAAGTGAATGACACGTCTTAGGTCTAGACTCTACAAGTTGCAAATTCTTAATCTTAACCGTTGATCTTTCTAAATCTAACGGTTATAGGGTGATTCCAGAGGTTTAAATTGGGAAGGCCATCGCTCTGTTCATTTCATTACGAAATGTAACTACAACCATACATCAAATGTTCATCCAATGGTTGAACTTGAAACTTGAGTAATTTACTAATTTATGATATTAACTTAAAAAAATTAACATGACACATGTGTTTTAAAGTCAATACCATAGGCATTGGCCTAACAATGCTTTATCGGTGGAACCCCCATCATAGCCCCACCGATGGCCCGAAGGCGAAGACTCATAACTCATAAGGTGCGCTTCCCGATATACCGATAGAGTCAACAAAAGTAAGAACATCATTGTAACACATAAACATTGGTGGAACGCATGATTGCATTCCCCCGATGGCCCAATATAACCATGAATTCTCAAGTGCATATTGCATAGAGTATATTACTTAATTTCTCAAAAGAAAAAAAACTGATTTGAATATATTAAATTATTAGTAGACACTGAAGTTCTGAACTCAAAAAACAACTCTTACTCTTAAACGTAAATGAATAATGAAGATTCAAGGAATCAAGAATAACACAACACAACCATTTATTTTATTGCAACTGAATTTCAATGTCACATTATTACATATCTTTTTATAGACGAGTAGCACCGTAGCTCCTGTTTTCTATAAATAACATATGTCAGTGTGTCACTTTATTACTTTACATAGACAAAATTTAATAATTTATTCCAAGTTGTTGCTCGTTACAATGGATTACAAATTGATTCCAATTTCCAAGCTTTGCTGCTGAAAACTTACTACACATCTATCTCTAAAAATAAATGTGGCTTTGAAAATAAATTCATGATTCCAAGCTTCTGCTGGTGGATTTGCCAACCATGCTGGGAAAAGGGGGTTCCAATAAGTCCTGGGGAAATGGGAGTCGTGAAGATACAAAATGTACTTATCCCCTTTGAGAACCAGAGCCATGCTAGGGAAATGGGAGATGTTAGAATACAGGAGTAGAAACAAATCTACTCCTATCTTTTACCTGCAGCCTCTATGCTTTGGGATAGCACTTATCTCCATCAGAGCTCCTCATCCTAGTTCAAAACCTGTCTGAAAATTCAAGTTAACCAAATCAACTTCTTTCCAATTCCACCCATTCTAAACTTGAAGGAAATTCATCTTTTACTGATTACTCTGTAACTACATAACTATAGGTAGGAGAATTTACAGTATCCCCAATACTGCATCATGTTCTTCGTGAATCCTTATTAACCCTAGAAAATAAAAACCCTTATGGCATTATCTACTAATCACTAAATCACTATCCCTATTTATGGGCCACCAGTGCCGCTACCGACCTGTATAATTAAAATGTTTAATCTGATTGAACTATAACTCAAGCTGACAAGCTGTCAAAATCACTCAAATTTTAAACGATATGAAATCATTACAAATCTTGTTTCATTAAAGCTTTAGATGTTCATATCACATATGGCATTAATCGTTGCCACTGTCTGCACTAGCAGTACGACAACCACACTTTCTTCAAAAAGAATGAGAATTTCAATTAAATGAAATGTACAATGTTGAGGCATTGAAAAGAAAGAATGAGTGATGAGTGATGAGCCTTGATCTTGCCACATGTCCACATCTAATCGTTACAGTGTTATTCTGGAGGTTTCAAATCACAAGTCTAGTGCTTCAGAGATTTACTTCCAGAATGCACCTACAGTCATCCATCAAACATTCAACGAACGAACCCTATGATTTTTTGTTGGCATATCTGTTTATTTCGCCACTAGATTTTTTTAGTATTTTGAGATTCTTTTTAATTCGCCAATGAAAATATATTTTTTGCTTTGAAAAAAGGTTTTAATCGCCAATGGAAAAAAAATTATGGTTTGAAAAACGGTTTTATTCGCGAATGAAAAATATTTTATTCTATTAAAAAAAAATGCAATTCGCCAAGATTTTCCACAAACTTCTAGGGATTGTAAAAGATTCGCCAACTGGGATTTTTTTTCTTCCCGTAAAACGAAAAAAATCGCCAATAGAATTAATATTTTTCATTGAGAAGTATACCGAATTCGCTAGGATTTTACACTTGCGTTGAGGGGGGGGTTTCTTAAAGTTTTCTCTGGTTATGGGAGACTCTATTTTCTCTACCTATCATCATGATGAGGCCATATCATGATGGTTGTGTAAATATTCTACTTGCGAAATTGTGCTTGTATGCATTGATGTCATGGGGAGTCATTGTCTTATGCCACGACACCCTTGGTGTGTTCAAGTGTGCATTGTAACATATCTATATTACAACCGTAATGTAAAATACTATTAGCATACCTATCATTTGATAATGTCCTCAAGGTGAAATCCTAAGACATTATTTTTTTTCACCATTCTATACCAATAGTATATTAGGTGTATAAATTTCTTCAAGTTCCAATAGTCTATTCTCATTAGTGAAATGGAGGGATTATTTTGATGGTAATACAATAAGGGGAAATGAACATGAAAATCTCTATCCTAGAGGAAACATTTAATTTTAATAATTTTATATTATCAATTTTATGATTCACATCTCATGCATCAAGATCTAAAGGAAATGATATAGGATTATAATATTCTAAATGGTGATTAAGAGTCTCATACTTTCTATTAGAATTGGCTATGGCTACCAAGATCTTGAGACCAAACGGAAAAAATAAAGAAGAGAGAATAATGTGACAAGGATAAACTCTATTTTCATCAATATGATTCACTGATATGAGATTACTGTTTTGTATATAGGAGACCCCGTGGTTATATAGCCAAGGTGATAACATAGAAGGGCATAAGATTATGAAAAGTGTCGTAATATTATGACATGAGATAATTATAAAAAGCTACCACTCCACCTAAAGTGGAAAAGTGATAATCACCACAAATGGTGGATCACCCACAAAAGGTGGAGAGGTAATCACATGATATGTCCACAAAAGGTGGAAGTGATAAAGTAATAACATGATAAGTCCACCAAAGGTGGAAAAGATCTAACAACTCCTATGTGGTCCCTAAGTAAACTTAACTAAGGTGTAATCATGACCTAGGATAAGGTACAACACATTTAATTACACCAACACCCCCCCTTAAGTGCAACTTAGGGAGAATGTATACAAAAAAAAACAATGCAAGATGGGTCCCGACAACTAGGCCATGTTAGGTACCCATGTACAAATGCAATGCAATCTCTCACAAGCGGAGAAAAGGAGAAAACCCAATGGGATGAAAATCCTCCCCAAAAGAGAGATGAAATACAATAATGATATCCATCACAAATCGAATCAATCTCCATCCACACAAAGGATGAAAAGAGAGACCATTTAGCCCTCCATAATGAGATAACCTGCTGCAAGAGAAGCATTGGAAGTACACTGTGGAGTAAGACTAAAATATTGAATGTGGCAAGCAAGGAAAGATACTTCTGTTTGCTATTGAAACCATATGTGTCACTGATTGACTCAAGGTAGAATCATGATAAAGCAACAACAAACCCGATGCCAAGGAACACTGGAAAACTCACAAAATGGAACAACCTTGGAATCCATGAAGCAACAATAGATGAATAAATGATTCCCCCCATAAGAGGGAATGATATGATGGAAAATCTAGAAGCTATGTGTATCTTGATGCTGATGCCAAACTGTGACTAAAAATGATCCATGTAGGAGCAAGTACCATGAGGATTCTAAAACATTAACCATGAAATGAATGGCCCTCAAACTGAGATGCGACCCGATGTGAATGTGATGTGATTCAGGATCATTAACCATAGGCTCTCAATCTGAGATGTGAATCGATGTGAGCCAAAATGTGCCAAGTTATGAGCAAGATGTGGCCAAAAGAAACAATAGAATCCAGATACAACTCATGCGAGTTGTCATCAATAGAAAGATGAGATAAAAATGCAATTACACTCTAATCAGATTATTATGCAAGGAGAACATGCAAAACATGCATAATTTAAAGACAAAATGCAAACCTACTGCATGAAAACAAAAAAGAGTGCATGCACAAACCAATGTTCACATTTGCCTCCATGATGAAAAGTAACCTCAAATTTATGTAGATGAAAAAATCTGAAAAATAGTTTACACCACTATGAAGTTCTCAAAACTAGCTTTCCGTCGATATCTCGTTTGCCGAAAACAGACAACATGGCCAAAAGTTATGAATTTTTCAAAAAAAATAAATTTAGCCTGCAAGAAACGGGTTTTCTAGCAAAAAAGTTTACTCTTGATTTGATTTCTAAAAAATCTACTCACTGTTTGTAGACAAAAACAAAAACCGAGATATATTTTGATGCTATAAACAAAACCGAGAAATTTTTTTTTGATCCAACAAGCAGAAGGTGAGAAACTGATTTTTTTAACCTTTAGCTAGGAGAAAAAATGACGCGAGCCTCTTTTTGGATAGTGATTTTCTCCAGATTTGTGCAAGATATGCAAAATCTAAAAGATATCTATTTTAGATTTCGACCTTGGCTACAAAACCCAGAAATCATTTTTCCTACAAATGAGTGAACACTGGTTTTTTGTAGCAAAAATGATGACGACTCCAATAAAAAATAGCTTGCAACAAACCCTTGTTTGCCAAAAATGAAAATGTTGTTCAATTTGAGTGAAACAAAATCCAAATATGACTTTCTCGAGCCTCTTAGACATAATGGTGAGCTTAGATTTGCACCAACAAGCTCCGATATAAACCTACAATAAAGAGCCAAAAATGGACCCTCTCCAAATCTGGTATCTCTCTTCAGAAAAAGACTCTCCAATGGCACCCAACCCACTCTAATACCATGTTAGAATCAAACATGCTCTGATACCATGTTAGAGTTGGCTATGGCTACCAAGATCTTGAGACCAAATGGAAAACACAAAGAAGAGAGAATAATGTGACAAGAATAAACTCTATTCTCACCAATATGATTCACTGATATGAGATTGTTGTTTTGTACATAGGAGACCCCTTAGTTATATAGCCAATGTGAGAACATAGAAGGGCATAAGATTATGTCAAGTTTCGTAATCTTATGACATGAGACAACTATGAAAAACTATCACTCCACCTAAAGTGGAAAAGTGATAATGTGATAATCGCCACAAATGGTGGATCACCCACAAAAGGTGGAGAGGTAATCAAATGATATGTCCACGAAAGGTGGAAGTGATAAAGTAACAACATGAAAAGTCCACTAAAGGTGGAAAAGCTCCAACAACTCCTATGTGGTCCCTAAGTAAACTTAACTAAGGTGTAATCATGACCTAGGATAAGGTACAACACATTTAATTACACCAACACTTTCAATTTGTTAAACTATGAATTGAGCAGTAAAAGTATATCCCCTAAATCAAAGATATAATCTTTGTTAGTCATTTCACCTAGAAAGATATGAAATACAACTAAAAAGATAAGAAGCCGCCTCATAGATATAGTTAAATAATAAGACATGTCTCATATAATGGTACTTAATTAAGATAATGTTTAGTAGCTTATATTAAAAAAAGATAGAAATATAAAATTTTGTTTTTTAACCCAGTCTTAATAAGGTCATGCCATCTATGCTAATGAATATTACCATATTCTAAATAAGTTATTTTTTTATGTGAAGAACAAAAAAATATCATGCAGATTTCTTTTACCAATGAAAGAGCATAAGGAGACCCATCATATATTTTTTACATGGAGATGCACATATATTTAATGCGTAGCTTGAATGTGAGAGACCATAATATAGATATAGGGTAGATCATGTGACATGAATTGTAATTAAATAATCCTTTTTATTAATCTTAAATAATTTGTAAAAAAAAATTAGGCACCTTTCCATAGTCTTACATCTTTTGTGCAATAGAACTATATCATGATTAATGATAGAAAGGGGAAAATATCACCGAATCACACAAATATATCGATGTAACTCAATGGAGAGAAACTAGAAAGACACAACTCATAAAATAATCCTAATATCAAATTATATAATTTTAGATAATTAATATATAGAGGTACATAAATTAACTATTTTTCTTTGTTCAAGATAAATATTTCACAATTAAAATATCAATCAAAGGATTGTTGGCAAGATTATTGACTTGACTATAAAATAAGCTAGTCTAAATAAAGTGAAAATTCTAATCTTCTCAAAATAAGATATATAAAATGACATTAAGTCCATCCTCTTTTAAAAGCCACAAATAAACACATGATATATTATCAAACTACTATAATAATCTTTTTGATCATAGAAATTTTTGGGATGGAGGTAAATTACTTAGAGTATATAAGTTCAAATCTTATCCTTTATAGAAGAGATACATCTCTTATAAGGCATTCTATTTTTGAGAGTTCTAAATTCAATAAAACTGACTACTAGATTATTTGTATTTGTGTTTATTTTGAATAAATTTGATTTCCATGTTTATCCTATCAAACCTTACACATCTCTTTCTAGTATTTTGTTCAAAAATATGAAGGATTTAAATGTTGTGTCTAAAATAACCAATACCAACAAAAACTAAATGCTAAACATAGATTAAATCAACATAAACTCTTATAGTTTACTTTGAACATAAAAATAAGAGTAAATCTCTCTTTTCTAATAACTCTAAGATACTCAAATAATTAGATACAATATCATTTTAACTCAATAATTATAAACTTTGATGGTATTGCTCATGGCACCACATTAATATTAAGATGATTATGAGAAAAGATGAAGATGATGCTCATGATGTCACACGCTCTTTTGGACCAACATATGGTAGAAAAAGCTTCACGATAATGATTATCCTTAATTGTAGCTACTTAATCACAACTTCTTTTATTTGTTCATGTGATGGCAATTCATTTTTTTTTGGTGTTGTTGTGATTTATGAGTGTGTATTAGAAACTTGATCTTCTATTTTAGTGACCTTTTGTAACTCCGTACACTTTATTGAATTAGCTTGCTAGTAATTCTTTACATTTAGTCTATTTGTTTCTTAAGTTTTACTACATAATATCTTTTAAAACTATTTTATATTATAAATAACTCAATCTTTATTTTAAAGTTATAATAATTTCAAAATTATTTTTCATATTAAACTTCTCTAATTAAATATCAAATAATTAACATTAAATAATTTAAAATAATGTTACACATAAAAACAATAAATTACTATTTAACTTTATTAATGTTAATTTAACTTTAACATTCAAAAATAACCATTAACATTACATAAATAAACGTTGATGCTAACATACCTTGCACTCAAATTATAATAGTAATACTAATTATACTTTATAATAGTAATACTAATTATACTTATAAATAAGATTTGGTGCTAATATACATTGCACTCAAATTCTAACAGTAATTCTGATAAAGAACATTTGATGCTAATATACATTGGATTCCTTAAATAAATTATAATAGTAATACTAATTATACTTCAATACCCACCCATACTAGTAATATCTTCGCTGGAGATACCCACTAGGCACTACCTTCAACCGCGATGAAGATTATATACTTCATCTTATTTTAGCATGCTATAAATACATCCATACAGTCTCCGAATAGAGACCCAGAGACTCCAGCACTGGTAATATATCCATAGTGGGGACGATCTCATAAGATTAAGAAGTAGAGGAAGCAGCGGGTAAAACGTAGCTGTAAAGAATACAGTCTCGGACGTTCCCATGCATCTTAAGATAACGTCGAAGCACGCACTCCTTAGTAAAGCCAGCCTTTTCGAGCACCCTCTGCGAAGGCAGATTCTCTGGCAGCACCGTGGCTTCTATACGTCTGAGTCTCTGAAGCTCCGAGAACCCGGCCTGTACAGCCCGCATGACAGCTTCAGTAGCAATGCCCACGCCCCAGTAGTTTCTACTTACGGCGTAGCCCAGCTCGGCGCGGCAGCTATGAATCCCGGTGCCCTGTCTGAGCAGAACGTGGCCCACGGCCTTATCATTAATGCAGATGGCCCTGAACCACGGATGCGGGATTATCACAGTCAATAAGAATTGCCTTGCGCTCTCCTTGGTGGCAAAGGCGTCCCATGTCATAAAGCGGGTCACTGCGTCGTCCCCCGCCCATCCATAGAAGTCATCGAGGTCACTCTCGCGGAAGGGGCGTAGTGTGAGTTGCAGCGTTTCTGAGGCTTCGGGTCTGTAGCCATGCAGCTGCTTCAGAGCATTGTGAAGTGACGCCAGCTTTGCGCACACAATGTTGCAGATTGATGCCATGCTTGTGGATATGATTTGCAGGGCGGCGTGAAGACACGGGTGTTTGGTGTTGGATTTATAGACGTGCTGGAGGACTTGACTGACTTCGAATATTTCATATTTTTGCATGTGGTCGGCATGGTCGTTGAAGTGATCTGTGAGTTTGTAGAACCGACCACATTTTGCGGTGTACCAACCCACAACTAGACTGCTGATAGAAATGCCTTTTCTGTTCAAAAGTCCTGGTTAGACCGAGGCCTGCGGCATTATATTCCAAAAGGATAAACCAAACGGGTCTCTCCCACGAGTTGTACAGCCTTAAAAGCTAAGCTGCGTGACTGCTGTGAATAAAACAGAAAATAACTGAAACTATCCATACATCTGATTGTGAAGGGTCAGTGATCCATCAATTTACGAGATGTTATTGCAATATAGAAAACAATTTTTATATTCAATTCTCCCAGTTTTTATCAATATACATATTCAGTCTAGTATAACTACGTTGGAGAAATAGAAATGGAGCAATGACAGAATGCTATTAATAAGAATAATGGGATTTCTTGAATAAATGTGGTCCCATAAACTAAAGATTGTTTAACATGAGCATAAAAAATCTGTGATCTAGATGAGAGAAGGTTAGTAATGTGAATGAAGGATGTCTTCATTATAAATAGGTCCCATGAGTATTAAAAGAGGTATGAGTTATTTGTGGGTTATTATACAAGGCATAAATATGTAGTAGAGGTTATTCAGTCTAACATTTTATTAAAATATATATATTTTAAAGTGTGTTTGAAAGTTTATAAAAAAAGGTTGGTATAGAGGATCCATAAAAGTTAAATATAAATTATATATATTTTAACCAATAGTTATTGAAGTATTATGTATAAATTGTCATGTTAGAAGGAGGAGGTGGTAGACCATTTTAAGGACAAGGATTAGTTAATTAGAGGGCTTCCACAAGGAAGAATTTGGAGCTACCCACTTGTCTTGATGATTTTAGACCACAAGAGCCACAAGCACATCCTATCTTAGAAAAGAAGGCATGACAATATTATTGATTCCACTATAGGTAAGAAAAGAACACACATAAAGTCCAATAGTTTATCTATGTGATGATAAAGCCCAAGTCCTCCTTTAAGAAGGAGGAGGTAAGAAGTGGTTGTAGTTGTGTGAGCATCTTCTTCATTTGGACATAGGTAGTGGTGGGCTCTAGTGCATATATTCAATAGGATTTTACTCATTTATTGAAAGGCACGCACCTTGAATGATTGAGAAGATCTTGGAGGAAATGAATCTCCAAGGTCATCTTCTTAGCTAGAGATTAGATTTGAAAATTAGAAATGTTCTCCTTAGTTAAAATTGAAACATTCCTAGACTTTTAGAAGTAAAATATAATAGAAGATATAGAAAAATCATATAATAGTAGTGTATAAAGGGCACTAGGTCACATCCTTGAATAAATAAATTCTCCAAGAAAATGGCTAAGGATGAAAGGGTGAGAAAATGCTACAAATCCAATTCATAGAACTTTGGTTTCTCTAAGAAAAAAGATAATGATTAAAGAGTGAGAAAATCATATGAATCCAATTACAAACACTTTGGTTTCCAAAAGAGAGTCTTGAAGGTGTCAAGTCTCTTAGAGGTACAAAATATTTGAGATGCAATACCAATTTGCACAAGGCTTTTCCCAAAAGGTAGGCTTTAGTAGACTAGAAATCAAAGATAAAGAGAAGTTAATTTAAGCTTAATTTTCACATATTGTCTTAAGGTCCTATAAATATAAGCATAGGGATATAATTTTAAAACCCAATAATTATGATCTTGCTCCAAGAAAGACTAAATATTGTTTACCTATCCTCGAGTGAATCCAATGGCACTTCGTTACTTGTAAAATAACTATGCATTTTATAATGCAAGACATCCAATATATAGAGAGATACAAGCTAGAAGAAGCATCTAGAAGTGGATGGGTGTCCAAAACCACATGGCACAATCTCCCACCAAGAATATCTGATTCTCATACAACTTGTCATAACCCAACTTGGGTGCCAACTTTCTCCATGCAAAAAGATACCTTATGATGTATCATAGAATCTGTCATAAACTCTCATAACTTGTCATAGGTCCCAGAGTCGTCATAGGTCCCAGAGTCCAAAGTGGGACACCTACCTCCACTTGGGATGATGATGTGTCATCTAATTGTGAAAAATCTATTGCAGTTACTAATTATAAATCTCCTATCTATAAAGATTATTTGACTGCCAAAAATTAATTCACAGCAAATACTAAAAAATAATACAACTGCAACTTCACAAATAAAACTCACAGGAATAGAGAAGAAAACATGCAAACTAATAAACACAATATTTTTGGACAAATTATCCCTGGAAAAACCCCGGAGGGAAAACCAGTACTGCAGATGAGGAATTATATTAATCTTCAAAAAATCAAGACATACAAAAGAAACTGTTTGCCTCTCACTGACAAAGCTCCGGCAATATTCTTCACCAAAAATTCTTCTCTCAATTTCTCCTGCTGAAATTCCACTGCTGCTGCCTCCAATGCTATCACTGCGCCCTTGCTATCACTGCAAGACTATTTGCTATCACTGCAAATATTTCTACAACTTGTGCCTATCAGTCTATGTTCTCCAAATGCCCAATGACCCCCTTTTAAACTATTCTCATTGGAAAACCAATGGCCAAGATTTAATCTCAATCAATGGCTAAAATTAATTAGACTCTAACAAACCCTAACTAACTGGTTTCTAGAAGTCTCTAGAGGAATCAATTATTTAATTAAATAATTAAATATCTGGACCTAACTAACTTCTATCTAGAAGTCTCAAGAATTAAATGCTAATTCTTGGAATTGGAGAAACAACTGTCCGAGCTACAATATTAAATTAACACTCCCTCTTAGCGAGGAAGGTGTTCTACATAACACCCAATATACTCTGAAGAAGATGAATTTCGCCTTCCCCAATGCCTTTGTCATAATGTCTGCTACCTACTGATCTGTAGGTATATACTGTAGCTGAATAATCCCCTGTTGTACACAATCCTTGATGAAATGATACCTGATGTCTATATGCTTAGACCTATCATGAAACACCGGATTCTTAGACAACTTGATGCAACTCTGATTGTCACAGTGTATCACTGTAGTCTCAACCCTTTGACCTAACAAGGCTACCAGCAACTTTCGAAGCCATATCGCCTCACATGTCGCCATGCTAGCTGCTATGTATTCTGCCTCTGCAAAACTCAGGGCCACAGACTTCTGCTTCCTGCTGTACCAAGAGACAACTCCTGATCCCAAGCTAAAGCAACACCCTGAAGTGCTTTTTCTGTCCATTGTACTACCTGCCCAATCTGTGTCAGTATAGCCTATCAACTTGATACTATCACCTCGAGTATATTTGATCCCATACTCGATTATACCACGCAAATATCGTAACACATGCTTTGCCGCTATCCAATGTATTCTCTTCGGCTCAACCATGAACTGACTAAGAGAATTTACTGCAAAGGATATATCTGGTCTGGTGTTGACCAAATATATGAGAGACCCAATCAACTGTCTGTATAAGGTGGGGTCTACATCCTTCTCCCTGGATGAGTCTACCTTCTTCCAATTTGTGATCATAGGAGTAGACATGGCTCTGCAATCCTCCATCTCGAACCTCCTCAAGATTTCAATGCAGTATTTCCCTTGACCAAGGAAAATCTCACCATCTGTCCGCCATACCTCCATGCCTAGAAAGTAGTGCATAAGCCCCAAATCCTTCATCTCAAACTCTGCTGCAAGGTCCCTCTTGCACTCCTCTATGAGCCCCAGTGAACCTGTTAAAAACAAGTCGTCCACATATAGAACAAGAATGAGAATCTCACCTCCAACTACCAAGTAGTAGAGATTAGCATCTGCCTCACTCTTCACAAAGCCCAATCCTTGCAAGTATTCATCAATGCACTCATACCATGCCCTGGGAGCCTGCTTGAGTCCGTACAAAGCTCTCTTCAATTTGCACACATGGGTTTTACTGTTGTGTGCTACAAAGCCCTCTAGTTGTTCTATGTATACTTCCTCTTTCAATTCACCATTAAGAAACACTGTCTTGACATCCATTTGATGGATTTGCCATCCCATCTATGCTGCAAGAGAGATCACAACTCGTATAGAAGCATACCTGGCCACTGGAGCGAATGTCTCCTCATAGTCTATTCCCTCTTTTTGAGAGAAACCCTTGGCCACAAACCTTGCCTTGTATTTCTCGATGCTACCATCTACACCGTGCTTGATCTTATAGATCCAGCGAGATCCAACCACTGCCCTATCTATCGGTCTAGGCACAACCTCCCACACATCGTTCTGCACTATTGAGGTATATTCCTCAACCATTGCATCTCACCACACCTGTTGCTGTGCGACCTCCTTATAACTAGAAGGCTCACTATCTACCAACTGACTAACTAAAGCCATATAGTCATTATACCTAGCTGGTTGTCTCCGCTGCCTACTACTCATCCTAGGAGCTCCCACAAACTCTTGAGTATCCTGTTGGTTACTGCTACCAATTGTAGAGGATGAAATATCAACCCCCATGTGTTCCTGATGCATCTCTTGGATTTGCTGCATCTGTTGCTCCATACTCTATGAACTCTCAGCACCTAAGCCTGTGCTTGTACTAGTCACTGTACTCGAGCTTCACTATCCCTGATCTGATTGCTCAATCCTTGGAGCTTTTGTTGGCTGCTCACTCTGATCATCTGCTGGCAAATCTCTGGACCTTCTAAATGCCTTTTCCTCCATGAACTTGACATCACGCCTGACTATAATCCTCCTGGCCCCTGGAATAAATATCCGATATGCCTTTGAGGTCTCGCTGTACCCCACAAAGTACCCTCTCTCTGCAGTCTGATCTAACTTGGAATGTGTAGCACCTGGAATGTGACAATATGCCAAACTCCCAAATATCTTGAAGTGGCTAACATCTGGCTTCTTCCCTGAGAATGCCTCCTCTAGTGTCATTTTGCCCAATACCTTATGTGGAACCCTGTTCTGTATGTATACTGTTGTGCTGCATGCCTCTGCCCATAAGTAACGTGGCATATCCTGGTCATACAACATAGCCCTTGCCGCTTCTGACATAGACCGATTCTTCCTTTCAGCAACCCCATTTTGCTATGGGTTGTAAGGAACAGTCCACTCTCTCTTAATTCCTTCCCTGGTACATAACTCCTAGAATTCTTTCCCTTTGTACTCACCTCCATTGTCTGACCGAAGAACCTTTATCTTCCTGCCTATCGAATTCTCCACAAGAGCTTTGAACTCTTGGAAGTGACTGAAAACCTCATCCTTGGTCTTCAAGAAGTATATCCAGGTCTTCCTGGAGAAATCATCAATAAAAGTAACAAAGTACTTGTATCCTCTGAGAGACTTTGTCGACATTGGTCCACATATATCTGAATGTACTAGATCAAGAACACCCTTGGATCTGGTGTCATTGCTTGGAAAAGCTACTTTCACAAACTTCCCCAACACACATCCCTTACATACATCATCATGCTCTGTGCTCACCTCTGGAACACCTGTCACTGTCTCACGAAGCAATTTGAGTGCTCCATGATGTATATGGCCCATCCTCCTATGCTATAGCTCTCCTTGATCTCTATAATTTCCACTGCTCATCAGTGCCTTATAAGTATCAAACTGCAACCTGTAAAGCTGACCGCTCCTAACTCCAATAGCTATGGGTGATTTCCAATCCTTGTGCTCGATTAACACATTTTCCCCTTTAAAGAGTACATTGTAGCCTTTATCCTAAAGGACAGATACGGAAATAAGATTCATACCCAAGCTTGGCACATGCAACACATCATGAATGGGAATCGGCTTGCCATTCTCCCTCTGAAATAGAACAGTCCCTTTTCCAACTAGATTTAGTTTGGACATGTTCCCCATAGAAATATGGATTCTGATGTCCTCCTCCTTATAACTAGAGAAGTATTCTCTAACTCTTGTCATATGAAATGACGCCCCACTGTCTATATACCAAACACCCTGTGAGGTTGAGCTAACCATACAAGCTATGAGTGCAAACTCATCTTCCATTCTGCTAGAGAGCTCATCTGCACTTGCTGAAGTTGCTGTCTGCTTCTTGCCTTTCTTCTTTTGTGGGCAATTGCTGACATAGTGGCCAAACTCATGACAGCCATGGCACTTGACTTTAGACAAGTCCTTCTTCTTCTCGCCTTTAGGATTTGATCCTTTGCTAGACCCCTTCTTTGCTTTACCTTTTCCTGCTAGGGCAACGTTTTCTTGTTCTACCTCACTTTTTTGACTCTTCTTGTTAGCACCATTGATAAGGCTTAGTCTAAGCTCCTCCTGAGTGAAGTCACTCCATAGTCGATCTCAACACGGTAAGGTGTCTCATCCATTAATAACTTGAACAAAGACATCCCACTGCTTAGTAAACCCATTTAGGGCTATCAGTACTAGCTCGTCATTATCTGGTTTATCTCCAACAGCTTCCAACTCATCTTTGACAAGTCTAAGTCTGGTGAGGTAACTTGTAACGTCCTCTGCCTTGTTCATCCTCGTGTTCCTCAACTTTTCTCTGAGAATCAGCTTCTTGTTAGTGGTAGCATTCTGGTACAAATTCAAAATGGCATCCCACATCATCTTCGCTGTATCCAACTTTGCAATATGTGGAACAATATGATCCTTAACACCATCAAGAATCAACCTCCTTGCCTTGGCATCTTCCTTCTTATATGCTAAGAGCTGTGATGGATCTATAGGTACAGCTACAACACTGGTAACATATTCCTTGATACCATTCTCTTCTAGCAATAAAGAAATTCTAGCTTTCTAGACACCAAAATTTGAGGCTCCATCCAATCTGTCCTGATCTCTTAAACCTGCTGAGGCCATCTCAAACAAAAAATAGTAATAACAAATAAAATAATACTGAAGAGGTAGAACTGGGTTTTATAAACCCTCTATTTTCCTTTTCTTCCTGTGCCTGTGCTAAGCTCTTTTAGCCCTTAGATCTGCTCTGATACCATGTGAAAAATCTATTGTAGTTACTGATTATAAATCTCCTATCTATAAAGATTATTTGACTGCCGAAAATTAATTCACAACAAATACTGAAAAATAATACAACTGCAACTTCACAAATAAAACTCACAGGAATAGAGAAGAAAACATGCAAACTAATAAACACAATATTTTTGGACAAATTGTCCCTGGAAAAACCCCGGAGGGAAAACCAGTACTGCAGATGAGGAATTATATTAATCTTCAACAAATCAAGAGATACAAAAGAAACCGCTTGCCTCTCACTGACAAAGCTCCGACAATATTCTTCACCAAAAATTCTTCTCTCAATTTCTCCTGCTGAAATTCCACTGCTACTGCCTCCAACGCTATCACTGCAAGACTATTTGCTATCACTGCAAATATTTCTACAACTTGTGTCTATCAATCTATGTTCTCCAAATGCCCAATGACCCCCTTTTAAACTATTCTCATTGGAAAACCAATGGCCAAGATTTAATCTCAATCAATGGCTAAGATTAATTAGACTCTAACAAACCCTAACTAACTGGTTTCTAGAAGTCTCTAGAGGAATCAATTATTTAATTAAATAATTAAATATCTGGACCTAACTAACTTCTATCTAGAAGTCTCAAGAATTAAATGCTAATTCTTGGAATTGGAGAAACAACTGTCCGAGCTACAATATTAAATTAACACTAATCACCTCCAATGGAGATGCTATCTAATTGGTGGGTCCCAATTATTGATATGACAATCGCAGACATTTAGATAATACAAATAAATACAATAATATACATTGCACTCCTTGAATTATAATAATAATACTAATACTAATTATAAATAAGATTTGATGCTAATATACATTGGATTCCTTAAATAAATTATAATAGTACTAATTATACTTCAATACCCACCGATACTAGTAATATCTTCAATGGAGATACCCAGTAGGCACTACCTTCAACTGTGATGAAGATTATATACTTCATCTTATTTTTGTATACTATAAATATATCCAGTCAGTCATAAACCCAAAGATTGCAGCACTGGTAATATATCCATAGTGGGGACGATCTCACAAGATTAAGAAGTAGAGGAAGTAGAGGAAGCAGTGGGTAAAACGTAGCTGTAAAGAATACAGTCTCGGAGGTTCCCATGCATTTTAAGATAATGTCGAAGCACGCACTCCTTAGTAAGATAAATCGATGGAGAATCTACCTTCGTACAAAGGGAATAGTACGTGATGTCAGAGTGAAAAAAATTGTATTGAACGTCCACATTTTCGGTTTAACAGTGATGTAGGTATTCCACTCTCTTTAAAAGTGAATAGAACAGGTATATTGCATTGGTATATTTAGTTTGATTTTTTTTATTTTATTTAAATTTATTTATAGTACTTTTTTTTTTAAATTTAAAGATTTATTAACATTTATATTTTTCTATTTTTAAAATTTTGTTTATTTAAAATTAAAAATATGATTAAAATATTAATTTATTTTTAAAAAGAGTTTATATAAAATTTTAAGTCATTTTTTATTTTGTCAATAAAGAATTTTTCATTAAGGTTCATTAAGGTTAACTATAATGAGTTATCTAATTATAATCATGATATATATGTGGATAAGTAAAATTTTTTTTTAGTAGACAATTACTTGTTGAAGAGCTTCTTAATGTCACTTCTTCAACATAATTATCTACATTTGTTTATAAATGGTTGCTCAAAGCTCCTTTACATACATAGATTCTTCATGATATTGGTACTATGATTACCTCTTATTTTTTGCAAGGCGCATCTTCTCTTTGTAACCCACTCAATCTTGCTCTTTAATTTTTCCTTCATCCTCTCATCTTGAGGTAGATTCTCTCATAATTCCTACATCTCTTGTTGTCACTTCTAGTGTGACCTCCACCTATTATGTTCCTCTAGTACCATTTCCACCTCTTCGTTTACAAGTGAATCACTTATCTCTAATCCCACTAGTTCCATTCCTTCTTGTGTGCCTACTAGTGCTATCCCCTCCTCTAATTGTGTTAATGTTTCACCTTCCTCACCTTAAAGTGTTGCTTATCATTCGTCTATGTTGTATCATTTCCTCTTGTTTCTCATTGTCTTCATGGTCCTTCCAAATTGTTACCCATTCTACTACTACTATCACCATCCCCACCTCTACTCTATATGCACTAATATGGAAGTTATCCTTAGCTCATTTATTTTCTCACTCTTCATGTCTATGTTATTCAGTGGTTCTACTCATTTCCTCTTGGTTCCATTGATTATTTTGATCAATTAGCTACAACATTGCTTGGCCATTTCCACAAGATTATGGACTTCAAACCCATTGTTTCAAATTTATTAGAGTGTTCCAAGTCTCTAATGAGCATATTGATGATTATGTATGTTTGATTTAAATTAATTTGTGCTAAAATGAAACATCAACTTCCTAATTACAAGTTGCAAGGAATTTTCTATAAGGGTTTACTATCCACTTTATACATGACAATGCTTTTTTGTAGAATTATGCTTCTTTCATGGATTTTCATGCTCATGCCAAAGATGCCAAAATCAAATTACTTATTTATAATGGTTTGAAATGTGGGTCCTCAAATATAATTCTATACCTTCTTACCCTTCCAAGTTGAAAAGGGTAATCATAAGAAAGAATCTAAACTAACAATAATCATATGCATACTACTTCTAATGTTATTTCTTATAAGCATCAAACAACTGGGAAATTTACAAAATTGAGTGAAACTAGATTATGTGCTCCAAACTCTATTGAATGATAATTTTATTACTCTTCCCCTTATTCATCCACTCAATCCATCTAAAGGGTTACAAAAAAAATGAAATGAGTGCACTTTTTAATTTTTTATACTACCCAAAAAATTACCATGGACAAAACTGAATAAAACACAATCAACATATTGTTAAAAATAGAACATCACCATAACAATAGTACATAGAAAATGCATGATAGGTGTTGATATAATTTCTCACTACAACATAAAAGTGGAAATTCAAATAAGGTAGTTGATGTAATAAGTAGGAGACAACATTTGTTAATAGAGATGATAATAGTGGTACTTGGATTTGAAGAGTTTCAAAAAATTTGTATGAAGCTAACCCTAAATATATGGAAGTGTGGAAAGAATGTAATGAACTAGTAAATATAGATAGAAGTGACTTGATTATTTTATTCAAAATGAGATGTTATTTAAGGGTAATTATTTGTGAATTATTAGAAGCTCAATGAGGGAGAATTGATCAAGGAGAAGCATAATTATATATTAGCATGCCATTTTAGAGTAGGTAAGTTTAAGGAATTAGTGAGTGACAACTACTTTTGGTCATAAATATAAAGGAAATGAGAAAAATTATTCAGGGTTGCGAGACTTATCAAGTTATAAAGGGGGAAGTCAAAATATTGGTTTGTATCAATCATTACCATTTCTAGAGAGACCTTGGGAAGGTATAAGTATAAGAAGATAAAAATGAATAAGATAATACAATACGAGGAAGAATGAGTGGCACACATCTCCATGTAATACACCTATTGGCTTGATTTAAAGTCTCTTTTCAAGAATCAATACACCATGTACAACTAAGAATATAGAAAGGCTTGCAAGAAACAATACAAGTGGACAATTAAAAACATTGCCACCTATCTTTGTGTACTATAGGATAAAGTTCACAAAATAAAAGGAGATACTTCTCATGAGGGCCCTACCAAAATAACTAGAGTCAAAAATATGAAAAATGTTCGAGACCCAAGAACCCAAATTGGAGAACTCAAGGAGGTCACTTTTGAAGACAAGGTCTATTTCTTATCTAAGGAGTGGTAGGAAACTAACAACTTACAAAATTTGGTTGGTAGTGGTTAGTTTTGTGTCCTATTCTTATTCTTATGTTGTGCACGTTTGTTGGTCATGTTATGACTAGTTGGTTCTCTTTCATTTTATTTTTTTCTATTTCATATCTCATGAGACTAGCTACTCTTATATCTTTGTTGCTACTATGTAAAAGTTTCAAGCCCTAGTTTAATCCTATTTTTATCAATATAAAAAATAATATGAGTGGACCCTATAAGACAATCTCTAGGATTTGAGAGCTATATCCAAGTATCTATCCTTTAAGCTAAGCTCGAAGTTGGTGTGTGGGGGTGAAAAGGGAGAGATTACAAAAATCAATTTAAGAATAAAAAAGGCTCATGGCACAATAAAAAAAAAAACATTCCCACATAATAGATAAATATGAACAAAGATAAGAATAATATTATTTAAGACAATATCTCACTTACTATTAAACTTTCATTGATCAATTAACCATTACACAGGTATATGTCCTTTAAAAATATACATAGAGGCTCCTCTATGTAGAAGAGAAGAGAGAAAGGATTAAGCTAGCACATCATGCTCAAAATTTCAACTCTAAGAATAGAATATAAAAATAGACCTTAACATCATGCTTTCATAACTTAACTATACAAAGTGTTATCTTCTAACCTAAGAATGGGCAGGGTAAGTTCCTAAAAATCGGGGACCAAAAGGCTATTAAAAGTGATCAATTTTTTCTTGGAATCAACTAAACCTGAACTTCGATGAGAAATTCAAGATGTGTACACTCAAAATTTAAAGATATAATAAGAATAAGAATTGTACTACTCTAAATATAATTTTTAAACTACTAAATATGTTTAAAAATGGTGAAGGTTAAGGAGATGAAATATAACATATAGTGTTTAGTGTTTGCCCCCTATTTTTTGTTATATTAAGTGTTCTTCGAAACTATTTGGTAGAAACATAGCCTAGAGTGTGTTGAGTCCCAAAACCACTACTCCACTTCCTATAACATGTTTTCACTTTCAAGGATAGGGTTGTCATCATGAAAGTAAAAATTTCTCACCCATAAACCATGGAGGGTTGAAGACCAAATTTAAAAGAGTGGGTTTTCTCTCCTACTCTTTGAGATCAACTTCTAGACTTGGGAGGGTGTTCCTAGAGATTTTATAAATAAAATGGACAAAAAACATTGTGATAAATAAACCTAACTTATTGAATTGACTCCAAAGATTGTCACCGAGCCAAGAAAAACTAGCTATCATAATGCTTCTATATAGCTTATTTCATCACTACCATAATGAGTGCAATGTGGATGCAATCTACATAGACCACAAGGTAAAGTGATAGAAATAATTTATACGATTTTGTACCTTGCTTATTGTAGAACCATTGGATAGTTGAGAGTTGTGACTAAACTAGAATTCTTAATGTAATGATTTATTCTTTTTAATCATTTAATTGAGTGAATACATTCCCATATTGGTGCCTTTCAATGGACAAAGTCACATTTTACAAGAAGGAATTTAAAAGAAGCTAAGCACAAAATAATTGATCAAAGCATGAAAATATAATCAAGGTTTGAGTATCATAGAAAAAACATACTTAGTAAGATTCCATTACTAGTTGTAAAAATCCATTTGTAAATACACAATGATCATAATTACAAAGATTGTAATAGTTTTTAAAAATGTTGTCACATATATCAAATCATATTTAATACTCTCATACAAATAATTGTGCCAAGAGGAAATCTCTGTTACATTAAAAAATTCCCCTAAAATTATACCTACAGTATTAGAGAAATTAAATTTTCAATATTCTATTATAACACTTCAATAGAAGCCATTTACTTCTTGAAACTAAACTTCCAACAAAAGATAAGTCTTGCTATAATAATCACTAACCAATCTAATTAAATGAATCATAAAAAGCCCTTTTTAACCCCTTGGAACTTTTCATAGAAAAAAGATTGTAGTAGTTTAAAAATGGTCAATGTTGACTAAAATTAGGGAAGACATGATGATTTGGATTAAGAGTACCATTGGAGAGGTGTTAGTTTTGATACATATATTAACACATTTAGGTTGAGTGCAAGATAATTCCCATCCACTTTCAGTGGAAGTGTTAGGGTTGAAAAAAATATTGACAAGAACGAGTACTCGTTTCATAAAAATGGGTACACATTTAGGAATGAGTCCCCAAGCCTAAACAAATATCTTCCATGAATGGGAACCCACTATGCTCTGGGGTCATGTGCCTAAATGGGTACCTATTATAATGTGTAACTATTTCATAATGGGTATAGATTTTGTAAAGCTATTTATTTATTTTTAAAAGCTCTATGAGCTCTTTTTTCCTATGATCCACATGGAAAAAATATGTTTTGGATGGTGCGTTGATGCAAAGTAGTTTTTAAAATCAAAAAAATTCAAACCAAAACCAATAAATCTTCAATTCTCTAAACCCCAACTTGACCTTATTTCACCATACCTTCAAATTTCTCTTGTAGCATTGCAAACAAATAATTTTCTTCATAACTTCCAAAAGAAATTAAACACCGACAAAAGAATGGGAAGTTTAGATACCCATTAAGACTTAATTTAACATATCTTAAAACCAAATAGACTTAATTTGAAAAATACCCTCCTAAATTTGACTGTCCTGCAACAACAAGGCTCAATTAGGTCTATTTTCCAAAGTGACTATAAAATAATTCACCTCAATCACCAAAATCAATTCCAATTCTCTCAATAGGTCCTAAATGGACTGAATCCACAAATTTTATCAAGAGAAAACACTACAAGTTCATCTAAGTATAAACCCTCACATAAGCCTATTTAGGCATGCTAGTATAGGGGTTTATTGGAACTTCAACTTCCAGGCTTCATTTTACCTTGATAATTCCTCAAAAACATTAGAATATGTCTACATATGCTTCAAAAATTGAATCACAACCTTTAACATTTCTTTTTCAGCCAACTCCAACTTCTAACCATCCAATTCAAACCAAAAACTATGAATTTAACAACTAGGGCATCATCTTATTCACCCTAAACCCTCATCCCTGCTCTTGAAACCTCCACCAACATGAAACCATATCTAATTTTCCCCATGGAAACCAATTTATAGGGAAATATATTGGTGGAATGGGTCTCTAGTGCATTTTAACCACTATCAAACCCTTAAATAGGGTGCTACAGATTGAGCTCAAAAAATTACTTCTAAAATGCTTCTATCTAGATATAATCCAATAAAAAAAAAACCAATATACTCCTAGTTCACTTAACCATCAAATTCAATACATTTTTTTATCAAAGCCTTTAGTATGGAACCATACCAACACCTATAATAGTAGACTATAATGGAAACACATAAAAAATTCAATGAGAACATGGGTTTCTTATTGTTTTATCTTCACATACGATTCTCCAACCTCTACCTCAAGGTTTAAAAGTCATTTTATGTTTTTTCCAACCCAAAAAATATGGCTACAATTGAATTTTAAACTACTTGACCCTTCAACTTCCTAACTCTTGCAATTTTGCACCTTTTCAAATGACAACTTTTACAAGATTTAGCAACTTTTACAAAATGACTCCAAACCAACAAAATGGACTTGTTACCTTAGAATATGGTCTATTATGAACTTATTTGTATGACCAATGACTCAAAAAACCTAGAACCTATCACAAGACCTCAATTACAAAATGGACTAACTTGGTGCCCCTGCACCATACACCTAACTAGAAAAAGATCTCAAGTCCTTGAGAATTAAATTGCAGCTTGTCTAACTTGATCACTTCATCTCCTTGATCTTCATATGCTCCTTCACCTAGTAATCCCTTCCACTAAATCAGGTACTTAAGATTTGCATCTCTTTGTGCTCTTGAACTGTCTACCACCTAGACATTGCTCCATCTTCACAAACCAACCTAATGAATGTCGTATGACTTTCCTTTCATTTGTAAATGATGTTGCAATTTATTTGAAACCTACAAACATACCTTTACCATTTGTACCATGAACCAAATTCTTCCTTACCTCTACTATATGCTTGAAATTATCTAAATGTTCTTGCCTTTCATCTCTACTCACTTCATAATTTACCCTCATCTTTTCCACTAGATTCTTTGCCATTGGTAAATTCTACATTATTAGACTTACACACCAAGTTATATGATCAGATTCATAAATCTTCGTCTTGATAAAATATGATTGCCCCTTAACCTCTTTTGCAACCTAAGAATAAAGTACCGTTCCTACCATAATCTCAAAATGTTTTTCTAACCCATCCTACAATTCATCTTTGACCTTATCTTGACCTATTTTTGTCACCAAATCATCAATCTTTCCTTCAAACATTGCACCATTCTTCAAATTTACTTTTTTAACATCCTTATTGTTAGTCATGGCTACAAACTCTATATTCTTGTTTACCTTTAGCTTCACAAACTCCTTACCTAGAATATTATCACTTTTGCTACCTTGGTCTGCTCCTTAACATCTTGTAATGGATTCAATATAAAAGTATTTCCA
The DNA here is from genome assembly GCA_007115665.2 of Sequoiadendron giganteum. Classification (NCBI taxonomy): domain Eukaryota; kingdom Viridiplantae; phylum Streptophyta; class Pinopsida; order Cupressales; family Cupressaceae; genus Sequoiadendron; species Sequoiadendron giganteum. Next base: position 273,327,443 of record CM021100.1, on the reverse strand, counting down.
TCCTTCTTGATCTGATAAGTATTATCTCTTCCATCATATATGGCATGTCTATCAAACTTCCATGGTCTTCCAAGAAATAAATGATAACAATCCATAGGAAAAAAATCACAAAGAATCTTGTCCTTATAGCCACTAATGTTAAACGCAACTAAAGCTTGTTTATTCACCAAAATAGACTGATCATCATTCACCAAAGATACTCTATAAGGTGTTTCATGAGGAATATTTTCCAATTTTAGTTTATCAACCATTTCATTTGACACCATATTATCAGTACTTCCAAAATCTATAACAACTTTACATACCTTTTCCTTGCATTTGCAGGTGGTCTTGAATAGTGCCCTTCTTTGTGTTGATTCTTTCTCCTTGGATGCTTTGAGTAATGTCCTTCTCACCATCAATGATTTCCAAATTATTGGAGCAGCAAGTTGATTAGGAGAATTGACACTTTCACAATCATCCTCTTGCACCAACTGTACTCTTTTATCACCACTACTTGAAGTATACTTTTTTTTCTCTGGAAAATTCTATGCTACATGGCCAATCTGATTACAATTGTAACATCTTCCTGAAAATGAGCTTGAACCTCTATCTCCACCAAATTTTCTTCTGAAGCCTCTAAAACCACCTCTTTGATCAACCGCTTGGTCTTTAATTTTTCTTGCATCTTCTTGTTCTTTGTAGAACTACCTAGAAGTGAACCTCTTCCTCTATTGGTAATACCTCTACCTCTTCCTTGTATTTCTTGCCTTCTTTTTATCCTTTCCTTTGCTTTGACAACTAACTGAAAAAATTCAACTGTCTTGGGTGTTGTGAGGTTAATCTCATCTTGGGTGTTGTACCTTAGGCCATTTAGGTACCTTTCTACCTTTTCTCTTTCATTCTCTACATGTCCTACTCTAATGCTTAACCTATGGAATTACTCAGTGTATACCATGATACCCAACTCTTTTTGTTTTAGACTCTACAACTTCCTAAATGTTCAAATTTCATAATCAGTACATGTAGGAATTGTCCTTTCACCTTAGCTACCATTTTGTCCCATGAAATTATCTTTGCTTTACCCTTCTTTACTCTCTCCTCTTGAACATAGTTCCACCATGTTAGGGTAGGGCCCTTCAACCTAGTTTTTGCAAATTTCACCTTCTTATTGTCTTCTACTTCTTCAAATTCAAAGAAATTATCCAAAGCATCTATCCAACCCAATACTTCTTCACTGTCCATTTTTCCACCGTACATAGGCACTTCTTACTTCACATTTGGAGATTTACCCCCCTTTACAACCTTTAACATCTTGACCATTGTTTCTTATTTAGGGTCCATTTCCTCTTCTTCATGGAATCCTCCTTGAGGGTTATCACTCTCACTCTCATCCTCGTCACTTTGGTCACCACTAACCATATATCTTCTTTGGTTCTTCTCCAGGGCTTCTATTCTAGCAAGGGAAACTTCATGAGACTCCTTATAAAGTCTCACCTCCTTTGCATACTATTCCTTCAGTTCTCTTACTTCTTTGGCCATTAGGTCAAGTTCTTTGGAGGCATCTTGCTTATGCCAATTTTCATTCACTTTTCGACTTCACAATCAGAACCTATTCTCTAATACCAATTGATGCAAAGGGGTAATTTGTCAAAACAACACAATTCAAACCAAAACCAACAATTCTTTAATTCTCAATACCCCAACTTGACCTTATTTCACCATACCTTCAAATTTCTCTTATAGCTCATTGCAAACATAGATTTTTATTCATAAATTCCAAAAGAAATTCCAAACCCACAAAATAATTGGATTTTCAAATACCCATTAAGACTTACTTTAACATATCTTAAAACCAAATAGAATTACTTTGAAAAATACCCACCTAAATTTGACTGTCCTACAAAAACAAGGCTCAATTAGGTCTATTTTCCAAAGTGACTTTGTAAAATCCTTCACCCCAATCACCCAACTCAATTTCAATGCTCTCAATAGGTCCTAAATGGATTGAATTCACAAATTTTATCAAGAGAAAACACAAGTTAAACTAAGTACAAACCCTCACATAAGCCTATTTAGGCATACTCATGCAGGGGTTTATTGGAAATTCAACTTCCAAGCTTCATTTCACCTTGATAATTCCTAAAACACATCAAAATATGTCTACATATGCTTCAAAAATTGACTCCCAACTTTTAACATTGGATTTTTAGCCAACTCCAACTTCTAACCATCCAATTCAAATGAAAAAATATGAATTTAACAACTAGGGCATCATCTTATTCGCCCTAAACACTCATCCCTACTATTGAAACCTCCACCAACATTAAAGCCTATATAATTTTCCCCATTGGACCAATTTAAAAGGAAATCTACTAGTGGAATGGGTCTCTAACCTTCATTTTTACCACTCTCAAACCCTTAAACAGGATGCTACAGACGGAGCTTAGAAAATTATTTCTAAAATGCTTCTATCTAGATAAAATCCAATCAAACAAAAACCAATATGATCCTAGTTCACTTCACCATCAAATTCAATGCATTTTTTTGTCAAATCCTTCTGTACAAAACCATACCAACACCTGTAATAGCAGATTGTAATGGAAACACACAAAAAATTCAATGAGCACATGGGTTTCTTATTGTTTTATCTTCACATAAAATTCCTCAACATTTGCCTCGAGGTTTACAAGTCATTTAAAATATTTTCCAACCCAAACAAAATGGACACAAGTGACTTTTAAACTACATGACCCTTCAACTTCCTAACTCTTGCAATTTTGCACCTTTACAAATGACAACTTTTACAAGATTTAGCAATTTTTACAAAATGAATCTAAAATGAACAAATGGACTTGTTACCTTAGAAGATGGTCTATTATTACCTTATTTGCGTGACCAATGACTCAAAAAACCTAAAAACTATCACAAGACCTCAATTACAAAATGGACTAACATGGTGCCCCTGCACCACATGCCTGAAAATGAGTACCCAGGTTTATGAGCCCCACCCAACACCTACTTTTACCTCCTCCCTCCACAATTCCATTTCCATCATCTCTATATAGATTTCATCAAATTTTGGATATATTTTTCTCAATTTGTAGGGTTTAGGATTTGTGTTTAATATGTAATGAATAAATTTTATATAAATACAATTTAGGTTTTTAATTTTAATGAATTTTGGGTTTGTATAAATGATTATAATATTATAGGTCATACATATGAAATAGTCATGTTAGTATTGATATTTTTATCCCTCAATTTTTTTTGATAAGTAGGAGGTATTTTGGAAGCAAATTGAGCTTAACCTTGGGGAAAAATCTGTGGTTAAGTGTGCTTGAGCTAGAGTAGTACTGGGATGGGTGACCTCCTTGGAAGGCCCAATGCTTCACCCTTGTGATAATCACCTAGATGCAATGAGTGTTAAGTGGACCATTAATTATCATGAGAGATGGGTTCTTGTGATCCACTACTCATGAAACATGGGTCAATGAGTTTGACTCAAAAAAATACACAGTTGAATCTTGATAGCAATATCAGAACCTTCACATTCTACTAAGCTCTTTGCACTTATTTTTATCCTTCTATTAAGTACCCCATGATATGTTGTTTTTGTATGATCATGTCAATGCATATTGTTTTTCATTTATGGAATCTGAAAACAAATCCAATCTATTGATAGTGGTAGCTACTAGTATCTCAATATCAAACACAAAACCTAATACAAACATATTGAACCCACAACATAATACCAAATACAAAGATTGCTGAAAGAGTAATTTACCTACTATAGATGCACACTAATATTGTGATTTCAATTTGATAAGACTCTTAAACCCATGCATGATATAATACTCTTACATGTTTAATATATTTGTAGAGTCTCATATACTCTATGGAAACTATGACCCATTGTCCCTCAATATTGAAATAAGGTTACCTAGCATTGGATAACAAATTGGGCACCTTGAGTAATAATGAGTTATTTTACTCGACATGTACGATTGTTCCAAGCAGCTCTGGGAAGTTCACAATTTCATTTGTGAATTTCCTCTGAATTTTGGATGTACAAATCCCTCATATGATATGCAATGAATTTGACTAAACTAACTAAACATATGTATTCTTTTAACCTGAAAGAAGGAAATACAAAACTCAATAAAAGGAAAATTCCTAATGCCAAGTGCAAAGAATAGTAGTAAAGATACTGGCTTAAAGACCAATTCACATATGGAAGATCATTAAAATACTGTCACAAAGAATAGTAGGCATGAAAAATATTATATAAATATTGGCGTAAAGACCAGTTTGCATAAGTTGAGGTAACAAAAATATCAACCTAATATTAAACTTGTGAATTAAAATCAAACACAAAGAGAAATACATACACCAACACATAGGAATAGCATAACCATCCAGATACACCTTAAAAACACAAATTTAATAATATTGGTTATCTTTGTAAGCTAAATGCACATAGAAAAATATAAATTTCATTTCATAGCAAAATTATATTCAAAATAACATAATATTAGGTCTCTTTTAGTGACGTCTAGAGAGAAATTGTTAAAAATAAATACATATATATAAAGTGAGTGAGTAGCCGCATCTTTGATTAAAATTATTTGAAGAAATATAAAGCAACTGAAAGCTATGGCAATGGCTCTTCGCTTCTAGCTTTTGTAGACATGGCAAGTCATTTTTGCAAGGCTTGGAAGGGCTTGATGACATGTGGAAGTTCCTTACTATGTGGAATGGGTATGTTTCCCATTCATAATCTCCATGCCAACTGGCTATCTTGGACGACTTCAATCCTCTGATCATAAGTCTTCATGAGTCCTATAGCCTATGATAGGATGAGATCTAGTTCATTGAATTTTCTCAAGTGCTCGACATCAAAAGACTGAGAGTTAAAAATTTCATTAACTATTTGTTGAAATTCACTCTCCAAGGCCTTAGCATTCTCATTGCTCCTATATCCTCCCCTGTCAAGTTGCAATTCATGAGCAACAAGGTTTTTATGAATCTCCTCTAAGATTGCATCACATTCAGTTCAGACCTCCTGAAGCTTTTGTAAGCCCTTCTTTATGACCTGTGATTTGTATTCCACACTTTTCTAGATCATGTAGTGAGTATCAATAGTGTTGGGTATGATTTCATCAATGGCTAGGTTTTCCATTCCAAAGCCTATCATAGCCTTGATTTCATTTACATGTTGATTCTATATTTTTTATTTTTCAGTAGTGGTAATCTCCTCTTGAACCTCTATGCTTGAAGCATTTTCCCTTTGTAAACATTTAAGAGACTCATAAATAATTTGATTACCTCTTTTGATTAATCCTCTACTCCATTCCTCAACGACCCTACCAAAGTTTTTGCAACTCCTCATTTTACTTACTTCCTATTTTCCTATTAAAGTTAGGGGGTCAGGGGATGACTCGAATTGAGATATCGGTTGAGGTGGCAGATCAAAAAATGATTGCAAGCACTCACTTAAGACTTGGATTTGTTGTTTGAATTCATTCTTACTCTCTTTATCTTTCTTGGACCTCTCAACCATTCTTGTTGTAGACACCTAGAAGATTTGTACATCTCCATCCCTTATAGGGGGTCGCAAGTCAATTTTGTCAACATAAAAGTCATTGGCTATTGTTTGAGTGACTTCTTTTTGTGTAGTGGGACATGCAACTTCTAGGCATAAAATCCTTGATTCGACATCATCAATTAACCTAGTAGTGGTTTTCAACTTATTTGGCTTTAGAGTATTTTGAAGCAATGACCCTACCATATCTTGCTTTGGGAGTTCTAGCTGTACTTCTTTCCTTTTTCTTGACAGAGTTTCTTCCAGCCAAGTAGGAGTATTAGAGACGTTGGTTGCTTTAGAACTAGAGGAAGGGAATATAATTCTATTTGTGGGAGGATTATTCATAAGAAAACCTTGTAAAGAGAGTGGGGAAGATCTTTATTTTAGAGGTTCATCAACCTCTCTGACAGTCGATGATTGAGGTGATGGGGAAGAAGAACTAATATCAATATTACTATCTCCTTTCTCTTGATCTAGATTAGGCAAATTCAGGAGGTCCTCTCTGAAAGTTGGTTGAAGTACATTCTTATTAGTAGGTTCTTCATCACAATCAGCTTGAGCCCCAAATTGCACTGACTATGGAGCAACCCCAAAGGTTCCTGCAATTACAGAGGGTTGAACACTACCTCCTACTGGTTGGGTGTTTTGTGATCTAGTATTAGGATGGGATTGCTTTGTATTCTTCTTAGTAACCCACTCTTGGTTCCTTTCCAAAAAATCAACGGTCTTAGCTTCAATTATCTCTCTCTTTACTGCTCCAGTCCATAGCAGGAATGGATTGGTTGCCTATTAAGTCCATGAAAATTGGGTCCACTAAATCTAACTTGTCATTCTCAATTCCTTGTATGTATCAAAACTCAAACTATAGGTGATTTCTATCTCAAAGATATAATCACCCAACTCCTTCTCACTTCAAATTCATCGAAACAATCTGCCCAATACTCCTCCAGAGTAGGCAAATGGGGGAAACCGAGACCCAACTTCCAATTATCTTTAACATAATGTTTAAGATCAAAAGGAAAATGTTCATCATGTAGGTCTGCATATTGTACTTGGTTATTTACTTTTCTATATTGAGGCTGTCTAACATGGAATCACTTGTGTAAGGGCCCAAAACAATTGGGAAATGCACCGTCACCCTTCTCCACTCCGAGAATTCTTGTTGACATCCACCAACTGCTTGCAGACCTCGGTCATTACAAAATTGTCTTTTGGGTGCCTTGTGAGCTTGATGGGAAAACCAATGAAACCATAGATACTTATAAGAGAATCAATTATTTCTTTCCTCATCAAATGCTACATTTTAAAAGAAACACATATCATGTACCATTATTTCATGTTCATGATCTCCATACTCACTTAGTCTAAACTTGAGTGATGAGTCCATGCATCTTCCTAGTTGCATGGGGTTGACATTTGCCTATAAAAAAAAAAGTAAAAAATTCCATAGATAAATCATGTAAGCTGAAATATATTTCTCTCATCCATCATTTACCAAAAGAAAATTGAAGCAAATAAATCCATCAAAAAATTATATTCAATCTACTTGATTAAGTTTTCCTGCTCCTTTTCCCTTTCTACCGATCTTCCCTATAGGTAGTTCTCTAGGTTCAAAATCTTGATCTAGATAGTACCTTCTATCCCTTTCTATCAGTCTACATGGCCCAAGATTGGATCAATTCTTTGAAATTTCCCTTCGTTTCTCCATTTCCTAATTCTATATATACTTATCTTTCCCCCCAGTCTCAAAATCCCAAACTGAATAATGACTAATTTCCTAAAACATTCATGTTAATATATTCACTCCTTGTCCTTCCACATTACTGTTTTACTCACTATATTAAGTATATTCCTTTGAACTCATCTTATCTTTCCTTTTCTTTCTCAATTAAATTATATAGTGTACACATAGAATATGGTCAAAACAAGGTTCCTTATTTTCTCGATGCATAAAATTAGGACTACATTGTGAAAGTTAAATATAAATAAAAACCCCTAATTTAAAATATATAACAATGTAAAAGTAATCATTGATCCAAAAATATTTAAGGAGTTTCAAATATGAAAATAAAATATAAATATAAAAAAGTGCAGATCTAAAGATGCTAATGATATATAAACCCTAGAGAGAAGATTGTTTCATGTAAGACCCATTGGGTTCATGAAATTATGAGGGAAAATAAGCTTTCCATATGGGTTAACCTAAGCTAGTTAAGTAATTGCAAGAAAATAAGCACAAATCAACTTAGATTAAATAAGTATAGCCAGGATGAATAATATTATATTTTATAATAGTTAAATAAGGAACATAAATATGAAGGGCAACACATAGATTTGTTATCAAGAAGTATGGGCTAACAACATAACTAATGGAATTATACTAGTGTGTACTTAGAAAATTATGTCTCTTTGTTAAATCAATGTCTTATACTCTACATTGATCTTAGATTCTATCAAGGGTTTAGTCTTGAATTATTAGTTAACAATTAATTCCACTAGGCCTCTTCATTAGAGATAGAAATAAAAAATATGATTACCATAAGTAATATCATCGATCTTGTTGATACTAAAGGAAACATCTACTTCTTTACTTGAATATAAGAAAGATATGGGTGACATTACTTATGATAGAATTTTTTGGTTTAAATTATATTATATACTCTTAACAAAATCAAAATAAAAACTAGAAAATAATTCTTCCAGAATATCCCAATTGGGTGGTCAATTTGAAATGATTCCTTCTATATCATCATGTGAATCACTACACAATATAGAAAAAGGATTGCATAGACTAAAATTATTAGTCTCATGAAACAACTTAAAATCTTGATTAGCTTGGTTACAAAATGAATTCATGCCAATTTGATGAGAAATGTTTAGCATGAGGGATTCATTTTTTTGATTGGAAACAAGGGAATTGAGATCTCAACTTCCTTAACGTCATCCAAGTCAATCACATATGATGAAACATCAAACATTTCACACATATCTATAATAGGAGAACCTAAAGATTGCATGTCATGAGGGAATATATGTATAAAACAACATAATATTCACCTAGAATACCTATTCCACTCATTTAACTAATCGTAACAGGTTGTAAGGAGACTAAAACCTTCTCATTCTTGTCATCATCTAATTTAAAAGCTATTACACATGATGGCTCACTAGAAACTCATATAACTTTGGGAGGTCATGACCAAATTATATACATTAGATACACATAAAAAATGAGGAGAATCACTAGTGAATTTATGAACTATATATGTGCATAGTTAATATACAAGTTAACCAAAATATATATGATTCAATTTAAAATTTTGATAAAATAGAGGAGTCAAAAAATCAAAATGAGACCTATGTTTAAATTAAAATTCATGAGGGAACATGCACAATTACATCATTGAGGAATAAGATTTTAAACAAGAGAAATTTCCTCTTTGAAGGCATCTTCTAATGGTTTAACCTTGGGAGCCATTGTAATGAATACTATAGGCAAACAAATAAGAGAATTTAGAAAAATACACAAATCAATGGAATTATGAATCATGAATGAGAAAACAAGTTTGTTGGAGAAAATATTTATTACCAAGAGAAGGATTCATCAAGTAGTGAAGAAAGAAAGAAATTACATGCAATATCATTGCACATTATATCCAAACTACTTAAATGATATTACAAAATTCTAATGTATTTCTTAGAAGTAGCCTTTCAATATCCCTAGGAACATCATTGATATTAGTGCTAGGGATGTCAAGAGAACTACACCCAAAATAGGAAAATCCCATCATAACCAATAAAAGAGAGAAAAATATAAATATTATACTATACCTGAGGCCTAACACCATAAATTTTGACCAACAAACTACACATGCTAAACTCAAGAATTGAGAACCAACTCCTTTCTTTAAAGGAACCAATTCCTTTCTTTAAATAAAGGATCCACCTTGGCATGCCACCACCAAAAAAATGGGTTTGACAACATTCAATAATTATTAAAATAAAGCCATGCTTCTTACTCACTAATGAAACATTTCTTCATTAGATCTCCCTCTTTATCCACAATTGAATCCACAAAATTAAAGTCATCATTGATGAGCTAATTAGACAAGGGTGCTAGGTTGTGAGATAGTCATATCCATAATATCATCTCATCGGCTCATTAATTGGTGCATCCACATCAATAATGCTAGCCACATGACCATCAATGTCCAACATAATCCACACAACATGATGGTTTAGCGGTATCCCAAAAAAATAATGGAAGAACATAAATCTGGGGAAAGTAAAATGAATGAGTTATCATGACCATCCTTATTCAAGGTGGTGAATTGCAAATTATGAAGCCATATTATCCTTTAAGGCTATTTTAAGTTTAAAACAAGAAGCTTCATTACTTGAAGGAAAATTATATCAAAAGAGTCAATTTTTTTACGTGTGAACTTATTAGAAAACTTGTCATAGGTGTTTGTATCATTAGAACATCACATGAACTTATGCCCATGTGGGTGTATCTTTGGATTTTCCTTTTAACCCACCAACATGTGGGGCAAATAAGTGCTCTTTGGAAATTGTATTGTTAGAACATCATATGAACTTATGCCATGTGGGTGTATCTATTGATTTTCCTTTTAACCCACCAATGTGGGGAAAATAAGTGCTCTCTAGAAAGAGATGTTGGCTCCCCAATTCTTGGGAGACTCACAAATATATTTATTAATTTTCAAATGGATGCTCCATAAGTAAATACTAGTTATATTGATCAAATACATACAAAATATATTAATTTATTTATTAAATTATGATCTTGCTTTTCTAATAGATATAGTAAAATTGATTGAAATATAATGATGAAATCATAGAGAATTATCCTTTTAAAACACCATTATCTAATGAAAATATTAATCGAAATTAATCTTACACACCAACACACCCACACACAAAAAAATGTATATGTTACTCACACTCTCATGCAAGTATATACAATCATTAGTATAACAATTAAACTTGACATTATTTGAAAAAAATATGATACAAACGTGAAAAGTAAATTACTTTACTAGACAATGTTCATATAAAAGAGACATTAAGAAAAATTACAGGGGGAGAAAAAATAAGAAGAGAATATTTGGAACTCTCTATCTTGCCAAAAATGAAAACACAACTTGCTTTTAGTATCCGAACAGAAATCGTAAATCATGTAATTCTTGTGCACATATTGAAGTTTCTGCTGCTCACTCGATTGCAATGGCTCTACACTGTACCATGAATTCATAGAGCATATAAAGGAGGTAGAGAATGTCTCTACTTTGAAATTTTTGTAAGAAGCAACAAAAGGAGACTTGCTCTAGTCAATCTTCACTGCACCAACTCTCGTTGCTCAGGCTTGAATATAATCTCATTGCTCAATTTTTAGAAGATGCCATTCTCGAATTCTCGCTGTTCTTTAAAGACTGCCACCGGAATTCCATTCATAAAAATCTTGCATAGTGCTACAATGATGTTAAAGCTACAAGACCAAGCCAAAGAGGATATTCACTGGTTGATTTGAAGTTGCAGAGGTAATATTAACATCACTTACATAATTTACTGGGGATTGTAGAGCAGGGAGTAAGTGTTGAAGGCTACGGTGGGGTCAAACGGAAGCTTTTGTAAAGTCTTGTCAACAGATCCATTTTGTCAAACAGTTCGCGTGCCCTGTCTATACTTCCACGTGTTGCATATATGTCTACCAGAGCAGTTGCAACTGTCAAAATGTCCATTAATGACTGTCAAAATGTCCATTAATGACAGCTCACGAATTGTTTGAGATGTCCATTGATGATAGCTCGTGAGCTGTCATCAATGGACATCGTGATGCCCTCCTTCCACAACCCAGACAAATCAAACCATTAAAGGCAATGAATGAGGTAAACGTCATCCAGCTGACTCTCCCCAGCTGTTTAGCAGTAGCAATCTTTCTAAGTAGCAGCAGAGGGCGATGGGTGATCTCGCCCTGCATACTCTGCAATGAGGTCGCGCAAAGTTGGTGCTAACCTCGAACGGGCAACTCGTCTTTGCAATTTCTAGGCATCGTCCACATTGAAAATGAATTGAATAGTTGACGGTAGGAGGGAGAATATCATGGTGATTGTTCGTTGGGCGGGAGATTTTTTTTAAAAAAAATTAAAATTTAACAGTGATAGTGTTAACTGTGACTGGGTATTCCACAAATTCATCGTCAACAATTCAAAAGAATTCACCGTCAACAATTCACTGCCACAAAAAGAAAAATGAAAATAAAATAGAAACGGAAATAAAATAGAAAAGTCAGAGCCTTAGGTTGTGCTCGTTAAGCCAGCCGTTTTCCAGCACCCTCTGCGAAGGCAGATTCTCAGGCAGCACTGTGGCTTCTATACGTCTGAGTCCCTGAAGCTCCGAGAACCCGGCCTGTACAGCTCGCATGACAGGTTCAGTAGCAATGCCCACGCCCCAGTAGTTTCTGCTTACGGCGTAGCCCAGCTCGGCGCGGCAGCTGTGAATCCCGGTGCCCTGTCTGAGCAAAACGTGGCCCACGGCCTTCTCATTAAGGCAGATGGCCCTGAACCACGGGTGCAGGATTATGACAATCAATAAGAATTGCCTTGCGCTCTCCTTGGTGGCAAAGGCGTCCCATGTCATAAAGCGGGTCACTGCGTCGTCCCCCGCCCATCCATAGAAGTCATCGAGGTCACTCTCGCGGAAGGGGCGTAGCGTGAGTTACAGCGTTTCTGAGGCTCCGGGTCTGTAGCCATGCAGCTGCTTCAGAGCATTGTGAAGTGACGCCAGCTTTGCGCACACAATATTGCAGATTGATGCCATGCTTGTGGATATGCTTTGCAGGGCGGCGTGAAGACATGGCTATTTGGTGTTGGATTTATAGACGTACTGGAAGACTTGATTGACTTCGAATATTTCATATTTTTGCATGTGGTCGGCATCGTCGTTAAAGTGATCTGTCAGTTTGTAGAACCGACTACCTTTGCGGTTTACCAACCCACAACTAGACTGCTGATAGAAATGCCTTTTCTGTTGAAAAGTCCTGGATAGACCGAGGCCTGCGGCATTATATTCCAAAAGGATAAACCAAACGGGCCTCTCCCACGAGTTCTACGGCCTTAAAAGCTTATCTGCGTGACTGCTGTGAATAAAACAGAAAATAACCGAAACTATCCATACATCTGATTGTGAAGGATCAGTGATCCATCAATTTACGAGATGTTATCAACTTGTATTGCAATATAGAAGACAGTTTCTATATTCAATTCTCCCAGTTTTTATCAATATAAATGAACAGTCTATTGTATTACGTTGGAGAAATAGAAATGGAGTGAATGAGAGTGATAATAATATGAATCATGGAATATCCCCATAGCCCCATAACCGAGCACTTCTCTGACAATCTGTAAACGGAAATCGATTTCTACGTTTCTCCTGTCTCGGAATGCACGTAGAGCCTCTGACAATCTGCAGAATGTTAATCTGAAGGTGCCAATTGAATATTTGAGGTAAAAAATGTGCATCTTAACTGATCCAACTAGCAAAAAGAATAAATCTCAAAAATGTTTGGGCTCTTGTCTGGGTTCTTGTGCCCTACATTAGTGTGTCAAACATGTATTTATGTATTAACTCCAGCTGCTTTCTTGTATTGATTGTTGCTTTTTTATTTTAACTTTTTTTAGCTCTTGTTTTTAATTATTTTTTCAGAATTTAGGTATTTCTTGTCTCTTGTGGTCTACATTAATGTCTCAAACATGTATTTATGTATTAATTTCATCTATTTTTTATTAATTTAATCTATTTTCTTATAGTTCTTGTTTTTTTAACTTATCTTAGTTCTTTTTTTAATTTTTTTTCCAAAATTCAAAAAAATACTAAACATGATGATGGTCCACTTTTAAAAAAATTATTATTTTCTCTTCTACAAATTATCACAAATGACCCACCATTACACAACTCAAATTCTAACAAATTGATTTTGCTACATCATAGCTAGATACAAATAGTTATCTATATGTCATTGCCAAAATCAATATGCTTATTTTTTAAATAATCTTGTTAAACTGTGTGAGGCGTGTCTTCAACAAATTTGTATTTGATATATTAATCCTTAAATTTAAAGTATGAAATCTTTTGGATGACCACTTTTCTTAATAACAATAGAGTTCTAATAAGATTAACATGTTTTGGTATTTATATTCCACTACAAAATATAACAACCAAGATACCTTTGGAAATGGAACAAACAACTTTAATATGCAAGCATTTTAAACCCCATTGATGCTACATTTTATTATATATGTTTATTTATGCGTGGCACTATTTAATCCCTTGACTTTATCTATATATTTTCCTTGGCTACGATGCATTTTAAGGGTTATCTTTTCCTTGGCTACCATTCAATTTTAAGGGTATATTAACTATGTTTGCAATGGTTTACATAACAATTTTTTTTTTGATAATAATCTATTAAAGGATTTTTTTAAATTTTTAAATTTTTATTTTTCAATTTATCATTTACTAGAAAGATGTGTACAATGTAATAATAGAGATCCAAAACAAGAAATTATCAATCAATGGATCAGTTTGTGTCAAGGAAATTTATGGAAAATTCAAGTTTTGTGTCAACTATATCTATACAATATGTGGTGTTGTTGTAATCTATGCAACTAAATCCATGAATCCTCATCGTTTCTTTCTATATTGTCACTAGAATGCCTCCATCAAAAGCCAAGATTACATAAGTAGTAGTAGTAGTAGAGAAACAAAGACATCAAAGTAGCTTTCTATTTTGATGTAGTATTAGTTATGCCATTTAGGTCTTGAGTTTTAATATGATCATTGATCCATAAACTATGATGGTTAGACCATACAGTAGTCATCAACATAAAAATTTGAATAAAGGACATAAAGAACGATTTTTTCTAGCAAAAGAATCTAACTCAGAATTACAAAGAAATGAGAGTAAATAATCATATAAATGAAGACACAGATTTACATTGTGGAAACTCATGAGTGGGAGAAAAAAAAGTATGTCAACTACTCACTTAAATCCACTAATTTCAAGACAATTACATTCTTAGGCCACTTGGGCACACAACCAGCTTGAATCTAATTTAGTTCAGTCCCTACGATTACTAGAAAAATCCATCTCTAACATGCCACTGTTTGTTCATTGCCTAAGCATAGTATTTTTGGAAGTATGAATTTACTCAAACTCACTTTGAATCCTATTTTGGGTTTCCAATAATATATTATTCTATGTAATGTAGAACAAAATATCACTGTTGAAGGAAGTTGAATGGTCAAGGACTTTGGAACACCATGACCTATTGTTTGTTGCATATTGAAACCACTACCTCTCTATAGTCCTCAAAAAAAAATAATAATTCAATTGATTTATAAAAAATAATCGGCGTAATCATTGCACCTCCTTTTGGTGCGAGTGCTAGTAATATGAATCATGTAATTTCTTGAATAAAGGTGGTCCCATAAACTAAAGATAGTTTAACATGAGTAGTAAAAGAAAAAAAAATTGTGATATAGACGAGAGAAGGCTATTAATGTGAATGAAAAGTGTATTGATTATAAGTAGGTCCCATAAAATGAAGATTGTAACATGAATATTAAAAAATGGTATGAGTTCTTCGTGGGTTGTTACATGTAGTGGAGGTTATTCACAGTATTATTCTATTAAAATAGAAAGTTTTTAAAGTGTATTTGAAGGTTTATCCCCCAAAAAAAAAGGTTGGTATATAGGATCTATAAAAATTAAATAATTTTTTAAATAAATAGTTATTGAAGTATTATGTGCAAATTGTCATGTTAAAAGGAGGAGATGGTAGGCCGTTCTAAGGATATGGATTAGTTAAATTAGAGGGCTTCCACAAGGGAGGATTTGGAGCCACCCACTTGTGTTGATTATTCTAAACCATAAGAGAAACACACATCCCACCTTGGAAGTAAAGGTATGGTGATATTACTAATGCCACCCTAGGTAAGAAAAGGCCACACATAAAGTCCAATAAATTTTCTAGGTGATGGCAGAGCCCAACTCCTCCTTTAAGAAGGAGGAGGTAGAATTTGGTTGTAGTTTTGTGAGAATCTCCTTCACTTGGAAATAGGTAGTGGTGGGTACTAGTGCATATATTCAATGAGATTTTCTCATTTACTGCAAGGCACACACCTTAAATGATTGAGAAGATCTTCGAGGAAATGCATCTCCAAGGCCACCCTCTTAGCTAGGAATTAGATTTGAAAAATTAGAAATCTTCTCCTTAGTTAAAAATAACAACATTTCTAGGCTTTTAGAAGTAAAAGAGGATAGAGGATTTAGAAAAATTATATATCAGTAGTGTATAAAGGTCACTAGGTCATATTGACAAACACAAAAATTCTCCAAGAAAATGGCTAAGGATGAAAGGGTGAGAAAGTGCTACAAATCCAATTCCGAGCACTTTGGTTTCTCAAAGAAAAAGGATGGAAGAAAGGGTGAGAAAAGGGTATGAATCCAATTAGAAGAACTGTATCGAAAAAATATGCTTGAAGGTGTCAAGTCTCTTAGATGTAGGACCTCTTTGATATGCAATACCAATTTGCATGATGTGAAGAAAATGTACCAAGAAGCTTGCACGAAAAGGAAAGGAGTATAATTGTTAAAGAGATTGTCAAGATTCCACCACCAATATTTCCACCACACAAGATGTGGATGCATGCCCAAATTATGAAGCATAATATCAAGTAAAATCTCATGAATATAAAGGATAGATGAAAAATCAAAATTAGTAAGCTTGAAAATCCTCTAAAGGATGGCTCAAGGGGACCAAATAGATTGTATCCCTAATCATGTGGATGGATTTTAAATGATTCACAATGGAATGAATTCCCATGGTGTCAACTAAGGGCATGCTTGAGCTATGCACAATGGGAGAAATTGTGGTCATTGAAAGAATGACTAGATCAAAAATAATTACCATTGTATTTGAAGAAAAACTTAATTATCTCAAAGGAAAAACATATGTTGCAAGAAATAAAAGAGCCCTCAATTTTAACTAGAGTTGATGTGACATAGAAGGTGTGGAAACTAGACTATCATAATCAAACTTATTCAATGGTATAATATTTTTCAATTCATTTTTAAATTGGTTGAAAAAAATACGACCAAATAAAACCTCATGATCTATGTGGGTAAGTGCAAGAATTTGGGTTCAATTTTAGGGGAAGTTTCATTTTTTAGCTTTAAACTAGGTACCCATTCATTCCAAATTTTTTGAAACTCACATTCAATGTTTTTCATTTGCCTTTAGGCTCAAAAAAGGCATGGTAACCCAACCCTTACCCTTGGACTTGCAAGTGTAGACATTGAACAATGTCTTAGTTTGTGAGTGCCATTTTTCCATCATCTTGGTCTTCTTCCTTGCATAATTAAATAATTTTAATTATTTAATTATTGTCTTTGTTCACATTCCTCTACTAATTAAATAATTTTTAATTATTATTTAATTAATTAATTTTTTGTTCTTTATTCCCCTTTGATCAATAAAATAAATTAAGTATTTATTTAATTGCATCACTAACACTCTTTCCTTCTATAATTAAATAATTTTTCATTTATTTAATTATTTTCTTTCCATTATTTGTCTATAGTTAAATAATTATTCTTAATTATTTATCTATTCATTATTATTTTTGTTCTTCTATGGTTAAATAATTATTAAAATTATTTAACCTCCTCTTACCACTTTTCCTCTATTAAATAATTATTTTGACTTAATTATTTAATTCATTTTTCTTCATTTGCCTCTATATTTAATTTAAATAGTTTCATAATCACTTTTAGATTAAATATCCTTTTCCCTTTCTCCTTAAATAAATAATCTAAAATAATTACTTATTCTTCTATATCTTTTACCAATTCAAAAATATGGTCAAACATTCCTTCCATAAATTAAATAATTTATTTAATTCCTCCACTACCTTTTTTCCACTTTCTCCTTTCAAATCTGGTCCATTGATTCCCTCTGGTCTTCTTTTGATCTTAACCGCCATTCATAGCTGTCCCTAACCCATTGCTTTGTGGTGGATGAATCCTCCATCATTGATCTTAGAATCTTTCTAGAAGATCGATGTTGTTCGTCCATTCAAAAATCATTTCTATAAAAGGTCTTCTCCTCCATTTTGGCTTTACAACCACATTCCCCAACATTTATGCTACCATATCACTTGTGGCAACAAAATAATTATCCCCCTACTTTTCCTTGTTTGTTTGGGCTCTCCTTGTTAAATTAAGAATAATGTTACCTTGATTTAGTGTTGTAATGTTTTTGACACATTCACATTAGGTTTTGGGCCCTTGTGAGCTAAATGAACTCAATTATACCTTATTTAGGGTGTTGTAAAGTGTTGTTCCACACTTTCACACTTATCTAGGGTTTTCATAACTTTTTGGGATTCTTTATGCCTTATATTTTCTTACTTTGCATCCACAAGCCTTAATTAACGTATCTTTCTGAGGATAATCCAACATAAACCAACATCAAATCATAATTCATGTATTTTTAGGTTGTGTAGTCTAAATTTAGTGATTTGGGACTCATACGCCACTTTGGGCGTGTGAGTCCCACCTAGGTTTTAGGGCCCTGATATGGATTTCACATGAATCTAGGGAATTTTGAAAATGTGTCCCATAATTAATTCCTAATGGGACTCATATACCACTTTTGGCATATGAGTCCCGTGTAGCCCAAAATTAAATTTAATTCAAAATTTTGGCAATATTTTATCCTCCTAGATATGATGTCAACTTGTAGTGTTGTAACTTCAAGAAATTTGACATAAAAAATTATAAAGACACGGTTATTTTACTCATTTTTTATCTAAGCTTTCAAGTATTCATGCATTCTAGCAAATTTGAGTTCACAAGAGCATTCAAGAGTCTTCAAGAGCTGATTATAAAGTGTTTTGGAGCATAATTCAAGTATCAAGCATCATGTCAAAATCATCATGCATCATGTTTTGTTTTGAGCTAACAATTGTGATGTAGGGTTTTATGATTCAAGCTAGCATTCAAGTCAAGATCTTCAACATTCAAGCAAGAGTCAAGATTTGCATCAATTGGAGCCACTTCATACATGTTTGTAACACTTTATTTCTAGGGTTTGTGTGTGATTTGCAAATCTAGGTTGAAGAAATATTGAAGATAAATTTTGGAGAAATTTTTCAAAGTGTTTAAAGTCGTCACCTTGCTTTGGAGATGAAAAAAAGAGATCTACATGTTGCAACTTGGAAATCAAGTGGAGAAGAAAAAGCAGAGATTAAAGAGAAGATTCAAAATTTGAATTTCTAGAAAAGGTTAATTGAACTGATAAGCCACTTTTGGCATATGAATCATAGTATAGTGAAATTTGTAGTTTTCAAGAGTTTTAGACATATCTTTGCTAGATTTCGGTTCCTGCCCAGAAACCCTAATCTAGGACTAAATCACTCATAATGGCGTATGAGTCCTAGTAGAAATTAATTTTAGTGTTTTTAGCATTTCAAGTCTTCATTCAAGCCTCTTTAGATTCCCAAGTGCACACCTCTGATTTCTTAGCTTTTTATTTTGATTTACATGCATTTCTAGGTCATATAGTGAAGTTTTGCATTGCATTAGGTTAAAACATTAGATCTTGCATTTCAATAGTATTTCCAAGCCATAGCTTGGTGGTGAACCCCTCTTTAGTTTCTAATCAGACCCTAGGACATTCTCATTGTAGATTTATTTCCCCTTTACATCCTTGGATTGAGATCTCTAGGGTTTCCTTGAGTGGAACTTGAGCAAAATAGGAAGAGCCCTATCTTTTCAAGGATAGAAACCCTATCTCTCTCTTCCTATTTTTGTTGTTTCATTTTGGTGAACCTTCATTTAGAAAATCTTAATTCTCAGATGGAATGCATTATCACCCTAGATTTATCTTGCATTAACATTGCATTGCATTTTGTATTAGTTGATTGGCATTCCAGGGTTTCTAATTCTTGCATTAGTGAATGTGCATATAGGTTTCATTTTTTTACATCTTACATCATTGAATTTCATCTGAAATATGTATTTTCATTTAGTCTATAGATCATCCAAATCATAAAACATAAAAAATACTTAAAATTTTCTAAAATATATAAAAAAACCCTCACTAGGACTCATATGCCCCTTTGGGCAATTTAGTCCCAGTGCAGATTTTAAATTGCATTTTACAGAATTCAAAAATTTGTTTCTATGCTCTTGTTTTCTGTTGATAACTTTCAGTTTAGTTTATGGAGTTTCTATTTCATTAAATTTGGCCTAATTTCATTTGAGTTGCATTTGCATCCATCTTGCATTTAGTATCCCTTGCATAAGATTTTCTACTTGATGTCCTATTGAGCTAATACTATAGTGAGACAAAGTTCGAGACTCATGTCAAACCACGATAGTACAATCATTGTGGATATTTGGTTATCTAGATCTTTCACTACTAGTGTTGACACTAGTCCACTAGGTATGGACCATACCCTTAACAACTCCTTGCCTTCAAGTAGTGTGACACATGTTAAAATAATGGTCACTAGTATTCTGCAAGAAAACGTAATCCCAATCCATGGAGACCTAGCAAACCTATAAAATCAAATAAGTACTAAGAACATTTCAACTACCACTATACCTACCATAGATAACATTCATCACATTCTTGAAAGTGAAGACAAAGTTGACCTTGTGCGTAACATAGTTCAAATCTTTGGAAAACATATTACCTCAACCACCAGCTATTGTATACCACCAAATAATGTCATAAGCCAAAGAAGAAATCAAATTCCTCCTCCCACAAAAATTGCCTCTATTACTTCCTATACCAACCCTCGATTCACAATAACAATGCAACCAACTAGTAATGTGATTCCTTCCTTGGGTATTTCTGCTAGCGTCCCTAGTACCTTTGTGGCATCACACATCATACCTCCTACCACATTACCCCCTATAAGCATTCCATTCACTTGTCCTTCAAACAACATACACACCTCCACCATATTCACCTCCTTTTCACAATACAAATAATGACCCTCTCATAAACCAACTTTTGCAAACTATTTCATCCTTTCAAAAGCAAGTCCCTACTATCAACCAAAATCAAAATGGCCCGCCTACATATTATGTCAAAAGCAGTCCCTTGTCCTTGGAGATATTGCAAACATTGATGCCACAAGGTGTAGAGGTACCTAGATTTGAGAAATATGGGAGGAAGGGGGATCCTTCTAACCATGTTTCCACTTATACTGCGTTATGTAGTGACTTTATTTTTGATGATAAACTCTTGGCTAAAATTTTCCCTTGATCCTTGAAGGATACTACCTTAGAATGGTTTTCTTCATTACTGAACAACTAAATTCATTCATTCAATGAATTTTTTGAGGAATTTATCAACCATTATCAAGTGCATATAACTCCTAAAATGACCTTGGATGATTTGATGAGATGTAAGCAAAAATAAGAGGAAACAATTACCAACTTTATTACATGCTATAAATTGCTTTATTCCCAAATCGATGTAAAGGTTCTTGAATCTCACCTGAAAAAAATATGCTCATAGAGAATTTGAAAATTAAGATACAAGATAAGCTTACCATGATGAAGTTCCACTCCTTCATGCACTTATGTATTGCCCTTCGTGATTAGCAAAACTGCTTTAGTAGTTGTGATGCAAAATCCACTTCTAGCCGAATTGAGAAGTTCGAGTCTGCAAACAAAAAAAATTACCATGTTAGAAAATATAATAAAGGTTTCATTCAACTAAATTCCCCTCAACAAAAAACTCAACATGTTGATACCCAATTAGCTGCTATAAAAGTGATGATGCCCTTTAACTATGGGGACCCAAAAAGGCAATTCACTCCCCTACCTGATACCCTTCATAACACAATGTCACAACTCTTAGAATAGAAAATTATTACCTTATGTCCTGTTAAAGCTCTTGATCCTAATAAAACCTTACCTTTGAGCTTTATATCAAATGCTTATTTCTGTTATCATTGAAAAAATGGAAACGATACAAAATATTTCAAGTGTCTTAAACATCTTGTGAAAGACCTCATTGATTGCGGTCAACATCCAGTTGTAGGTGTTAATGATCAAGGAAATAAGTCTGTTGCCCCTCCTAACCAAAATTTTCAAATCTTCACCAATCCCATGCTAAAACATAATATTTCATTTGTCAAAGCTAGTGAAACTAAAAAGAATGATGCAATGAATGTTGACATGGATAACAAAAACATGGATACAATTCAAAAAAGTCCTATGATACTATCGACAAAGGTCCTATGGATACTATTTAAAAAGTCTTAATTGTGTTGATCAAAACTCAACCTTTTAAGGGCAAAACTAAAAATCCTTTAGAAATTGCTTTCTCATCTAAGGATATTTTTCAAAATGCACCTAATGGTCCTCTCTTCATAGTTAATAATGTTACCTTGATTTAGTGTTGTAATGTTTTTTACAAATAGGACTGAAAAACATTAGATGTCTCATTTTCCATCATCTTGACATCAAACCAATTCTGTGTGAAGCTTGGTTACCCATGGTTACAATCCATGGAAGCCTTCCTGTTGGTTGTGCATAAATTCCTAAAGTTTCCCTTTGACAATGAAATTTACATTGTGCATCATAGTGGCTTTCATCCTTTGTCTTCCCATGGAAACTTTTCATTAGATTTATTTTGGCCCAAGCCTATGGAACCTATTAAACCTTGAGAAAACTTCTTTTTCAAGTCCTACCAAAAGTTAAATGAAAAATGAATAGCAAAACTATCCCTTCAAAACATTTCTCAACCCATGACCGAGTCTACTATACTTGATGAAACCATGATTGAACCTAAAGGAATTCCAAACAACCAAGACATACCTAAGATAGATCCTTTTCTTATTTCCTACAAATGACTAAGAGATAATGAAAACAACCCTGCCGCACCTCCTAGGATAAAAAAAGTTTACAAGGTTAAAGAAAAAGTGGTTGAACAACCTCCCATGGTTCCTTTCGTCCCCCCCCTTAGGGAAGAAAAGAAACCTATTGTTGATAAACCCGATCCTCCACAAACACAATTTGAAATTCATAATAAAAGAAACAAAATTTCTCGAGAGTGTAGGAATAAATTTTGTGCCCTTGCTTGAAGGTTAAATGAAGAAAAAAATAAATAAATCAAGATCTAGACTTGAATGAAGTAATACATGATGAGTCTCCCTCGTGCCAGCAAAAATATCCTATAGTGAAACTGCAACAAGAGCTAAACCCTTCTTTGGACATTATCATTCAACCTCCTATTGTGATTAATTTAGATGAAGATGAGGAGATTACTAAAATTGATGAAGTACATAATGAATTGAATACATTATTTTCCTTTTCTATGAGCTTAGATGACAATTCTCCTAAGGAGAGTGTTGAACTTGGTGATGACCCTAGTCTGGTGCTTGCTATTGTCCATTTGGCTAGTTTTCCACCTTTTGTAAATGATGCACATGATTGGGACGAAGAAAACCTACTAATAGGTTGACTCACATGTGCCTTACTAGTCTTTTACATTTCTTCTTTTTCTTTTGTGTGATTTCATGTGCGTAATATGATCCCCCATGATGTTCTATTTGATATTATCTCTTTTTGTGCCATTCCTCTATTTGTACCTACATTCTTCTTTATGTCATAAATATTTTACCTTTTTTATATTTTATTTGTCTTTTGTTTTCCTTTTGGGGATGACGCAAGGTGTCGAGAAACTCATGTATCTTCCATGTTGACCCAAAAGATTTTCCTTTATCTTTTCTTTTTCTTGTGTTTTACTTTCGGTGATGACGCAAGGTTTTATTTTCACTCTCTTTGTGTCATTCTTCTAGTTCTATGAGTATTTGGGGAATGATGATAGTTTTGATCTCTCTTAAAAACCATTATAGTAAGAACATACCAACCCCAAATCCATGGAGCCCTCATGTGTTTGCAATTTTATTTTTGGGGGTAACCCCTTCATTTCTCATGACATAAATTTATTTGGAAATATATGACTTGGAATAGGGCTTACCAAGTTAGATATCATGTCTTCTTTGTTGTTAGAATTTATCATTTTCTACTTTAAAGTAATTTCTCACAACATGGTGTTTAGTAATTCATTTAAAGTGGGGGAATACATTGGCATTATTCTTTTGCATTTCATGTTTCATGGTGTAGTCTTCTTATTTCACGTGATGCATATTTTTCTTTGTGGTGAAATCGAGTGTGATGTCCTTCTAGAGAGTGATCACTCTTAGCATATTATATTCCTCTTAGTGGCTTGATGCAACACACTGCATTCCCTAAGTTTTAAATATTCTTTTCTTCAATTGGTCCTCTCTTGGAGACATTAGGTACAATGTTCCCTAAGTTAAGATCCTACATGAATTAAGTAAGACTCCTTTGAACGTTCCCTATTTTATATTTACAAAATTTTGGTTATATGGCCACCTTGCATAATACTCTTTACATACCTATGGAGCCATCTTGTTTGTTCACGAGTTTCAAGCATATGAAGCTTTGCTTGCCTCATGAAGCTCAAAGTTCATGTTGCATGGCACCTTATCAAAGGGAGGTATATTTTTGATCTGGTTGAATGGGAAGCCGAACTTAGGCATGACTTTCCCATAGCCACTTGTGTGTGTGTGTGAGTGCATACAAGCCACATGCATGTGTGTCTCACCTTTTGGATACTCACCCATCTGAAAGCCTGGACTTTCGTTGCCTTAGAGTGAGCATGCATTTTTGGATAAACAACCTAGATATGATCCACAACATGTAGGAAAAATGGTCGAAGCTTGATCCATCCCCTTTTATTTTATTTTCCTCTCTTTATCTTTGGCGATGTATGCTTGTGCATTGTTTTGGATCTTTAGATAATTTTCATGTGTGTTATTTTGTGCTTATGTTGGTTTACCATAGGATCTTGATCATGGGGCCTTGATCATCCCTCTTGTTCATTTTTATCCTATATTAATGGCATTGGTGCACTTGGACCCCTCTTGATGCAACTTTGTCTACTTTAGTACGAGTTTGAAGAAATTTCCTCTTCTCACTAAAGTTAGGGATAGATGTGGCAAAGGAAAAAGTATCCCCCTAATTTCCCTTGGTTGTTTCGGCCCTCCTTGTTAAATTAGGCATAATGTTGCCTTGATTTAGTGTTGTAATGTGTTGAACACATTCACATTAGGTCTTGGGATGTTGTGAACTAAATGAACTTAATTGTACCTTATTTAGGGTGTTGCAAAGTGTTGTTCCACACTTTCAAACTTATCTAGGGTTTTCATAACTAATTGGGCTTCTTTATCCCTTATTTGGTCTTATTTTGCATCAAGAAGCCTTAATTAGTGCATCTTTTCGAGGAAAATACCGACATAAACCAACATCCAATCATAATTCATGTCTTTTTAGGTTGTGTGGCCTAGATTTAGTGATCTGGGAGTCATACACCACTTTGGGTGTATGAGTCCCACAGAGGTTTTAGGGCCTCAATTTGGATTTCACATGAATCTAAGCAATTTTGAAAATGTGTCCTATAATTGATGCCTAATGGGACTCATACGCCACTTTTGGCATATGAGTCTTGTGTAGCCCAAATTAAATTTAATTCAAAATTTTGATGGGATTTTATTATCCTAGATCTGATATCGGCTTGTAGTGTTGTAATTTTGGGAAATTTGGCATAAACAAGTATAAATACAAGGTTATTTCAAGTATTCATACATTCTAGAAAATTTGAGTTCAAAATAGCATTCAAGCATTCACAAGAGCATTCTAGAGTCTTCAAGAGTTGATTATCAAGTGTTTTGGAGCATAATTCAAGTATCAAGCATCATGTCAAAGTCATCATGCATCATTTTTGTTTTGAGATAACAATTTTGATGTAGGGATTTATGATTCAAGCTAGCATTCAAGTAAAGATCTTCAACATTCAAGAAAGAGTCATGACCCACATCCACTAGAATCACTTCATACATGTTTGCAACACTTTATTTATAGGGTTTGTGTGCAATTTGCAAATCTAGATTGAAGACATATTGAAGAGAAAGTTTGGAGAAAGTTTTCAAAGTGTTCAAATTTGTCACCTTGCTTTGGATATCACAAAAAGACATCTACAAGTTGCAAATCAGAGATTCAGACCCAAAAATCAAGTGGAGAAGACAAAGTAGAGATTGAAGAGCAGATTTAGACTTTGAATTTCTAGAAAAGCCTAATTGGATAGACATGCCTCTTCTGGTGTATGAGTCCTAATATAGTGAAATTTGCAATTTTTCGGAGTTTTAGACATATCTTTTCCAAATTTTTGTTCCTTCTGAAAAACCCTAATCTGAGACTAAATCACCTAGAATAGTGTATGAGTCCCAACATACATTAATTTTAGTGTTTTTAGCATTTCAAGTCTTCATTCAAGCCCCTTTATATTCCTAGGTGCACACCTCTAATTTCTCAACTTTTTATTTTGATTTACTTGCATTTTTAGGTCATATAGTGAAGTTTTGCATTACATTAGGTTTACAAATTAGGTCTTTCATTTCATTAGTCTTTACAAGCCCTAACTTGGTGGTGAACCTCTCTTTAGTTTCTAATAAGACCCTAGGACATCCCTATTGTAGATCTCTTTCCCCTTTACATCCTTGGATTGAGATCTCTAGGGTTTCCTTGAGTGAAACTTGAGAAAAATAGGAGGAGCCCTATCTCTTCAAGGATACAAACCCTCTCTCTCTCTCTTCCTATTTTTTATATTTTATCAATGTCACTTGCAAGTGTTTGAATACTCTGAAACTAAGGAAAAGCTTACAAAATTAGATTTAAGGAGAGGTAGGGAAGATGAACCAAGTTTGATCTAGGGGATTTTCTTTTTCTTTTTATGTTCATTTGATTTTTTCCTTATCATTTGTAATTTCTTGCTTTAGATTTATGATTTGGGCTTTGATCTTAAGTAGAGTGGTTACTACTTGATTTTAGCTAGTTTGGTTTTTAGATTTACCCATCTAACATTTGGTGAACCCGATGTGAATCTTACAAAAATTGTAGAGAAAATTGTGTGCTTTTTTTAGGTTTTTTTGCTATGTTATAGGTTTTTGGTCCATATTTGCAAATAACATTGATGCAAATGAAGGAGGAATGATTTTTTTTTGAAAAACACTGCAATTGAAGGGTCTTGAGCTACAACTAAAAAACTAGAGCAACACAACTGATAAAATCTTAACCGCATTTGTTGTATGACAGTTCACAATCGTCACTTGTTGAGCCACATTCATGGGACACAACTATTTTCCAAAATTCTACAATTGACTATTGAGGTATAACTTTCTAGTTTTGAGCTCTCTTTCAATTTTCTTATTGGGTTTGTTTTAGATTAGGGTTTTTTATTTGCTAATGTCTTATTTTCAGCATGTGGCTTTCATTAAGGAGACCTAACTCATGGTTTCAAAAGATTTTGTGTTGTTTTTTTTTTAAAATATGAAGCTTTTTTGTGTTTTTCAACACATATCACAAGGATTTAAAATAAAAACAAATTACATTTTACATATCATGAGTATTTAAAATATTTTTTTTCTCAATTTATATATCATGAGGATTTAAAATGAACACACATTACAATTTACATATCACGAGGATTTAAAATTAACACAAATTGCATTTACATTAATGGGATCTAAAATGAACACAAATTGTATAGATTCACTCATTTGGTTTTAAAACAAACAATAACTTTACATATTACACTCATTGGGATAAAATGAACCATAAATTATATTTGAGTGTTTTCTTAAAGTAGGCACACTTTAATTTGGGTTTAATAAACATGAACGATTGTCTACCATGTTTGGTGCACTTGCACAATTTTGTAAGTAGATCCCATAAGGTGTAGTAAGAGTATTTTCTCCCCTTGTGCCTCGTGTGATCTTGGGTGAAGAGAAATAATTGCATCTTATTTTTCTTTTTAGTTGGGCCTACCTAAGAGACACATCCAAATGGAGAAATCAAAGGTGACTCCAATCATTTTTTCCCTTGGACCAATATATAAAAGGATAAGAAAAAAAGTCAAGTCCAATTGCAATTAGATTTCATCGTATAATGCAGATCAAAATAGGGAGGTACCTTTGCATATAAGTTCCCCTAGTAGGGTTGGTTAAATCCTTAAGTGGCTTGCTAGATGCTCGCGAGGTGGCATGTCCCCGAGTTGTGACTAGACACCATTTTAGTAACCACCCTTATTGTTTGACTTATCTTCGTGTCACTCTCAGTGCAAGGGATGTAGCATCACACCTCAAAATTTACTCACCATTAGGCTCCCTTGAGTGAGACGAGAATCCTTGGCTTAGTATAAGTTACTTGTTCAAACTTGTAGCTTTCCAAGGGGAGGGTGATTGGGTGGTCATCCTTCCATTCTAGGAGTCCCCTATCCATCCACTCTCATAGATAAGAGGTGATACATAACCTGAAAGGGTGCCCCTCCCTTGCATCGATGAATATTACAAGCTATGGGCTTGAGTGTCGTGCCATTAGACATTGACCTTAGGGATATGTAGTGTTTGATTGTTTTCAATATATGTTTATACTAGTGGAAATTAGGGTGAATAAACTTTGAACATACACATGCACATTTCAAAATTATCACAAGTCAATAGCCAAACCAATCTATTTTAAGATATTTTTAGTGTTTTCAAAATATTTTCAATCATATTTCATAAATTTTCCAAAATGAAAACTAGTTGAAACCATAAACTTGCAAATTAACTCTTTGTTAACTATATTTGATGAAAATAGGTCCACAACTCCAAGCTGAGTCTATTCACTAGAAAAATGAAATTGATATTTTATAACACATTTGACAGAAACAAACCCACATCTACTACAATTCATCACATATGTTTTAACCAAAAATCCACATCTACAAAAACCACACTTGTAGAATAGTGAATTACAATTGACTAATGATCAAAATTTTAGAGAATAATTGTCAAATATTGATCCAAATAATTTTGACAATGATCTTATCATCTGAATCTTAGACTTGCAAGGTTTGATCAATCCATTTCCATCATTTTCATTTAGGACTACATCACATTTAGGTTGCATTCTCCATCCTTGCCTAGCATAATTACTCTTAGGTTTGGCTTAGGTTGCACATACCTTTGATATTTCATACATAGGAATCTTATCAATCCTTTGGAAAATTCATGGTTTCTTATTTATATTTACATTGACCTATATCTTTCAATCTATCAATCACCATTATCATCATTTCCATTATCAAAATTGGGTCTCAAACTTGTGTCTTAGTTTAGACTCATCTTGTCAAATTATCATTCTCTCAATATTGGTCCTCATAAAGGTCAATGAAAATTTGGTTTGTAATCTTGGATCAACATAGCTTGGTTAGCATCCTTATTTTTAGATCTTAAGGTCCATATCATTAGTATCATTTGACATTTGCTAGTCTCATTTAGCCTCATTTTCATACCACATCCTTCGGTCATAAGGTCATTATCATCATTGCATATCAAACATTTATCTTAGGTGTATTATCATTTCATCCTCATATCCTCAAAAATAGAAAAGGTTTAAAAACATAGCTTAGTCTCATATCCCACCTTGCATCCTTATTTTCATCTTGCAAGTCTTACATGGTTGAAACAAGATCACGAGCAAAGAGAAAGGACATGGATTTCCCAAATAAAATATTTTCTGGTCCTCCACATGGCGTAAACCTTGGATAAAATTCAAATCAATCTTCACCATTCGAAAGAGAAACACCACAAATAGAATCATCCAACACATTTCATAACCTTGGATTAACAAAATTCAACAAATTCTTGACTCTAGAAGAGATTGAAAGAGCCTCCCAGGATCCAAGGATTATACGCATTGTAGATGAGCTTGTTAGTGTTGATCCAAAAAATATATTTTATGCACTAGCTCAAAAAGGTGCCAAAATTTGTCAAGGTTATGATGTTTCTACACTTTTAGAGGGAGCTACATAAAGAATAAACCAAGGTTCCATCCAAAAAAATTCTCATTAGGAATGCCATCCTCACATGAAATGTTCACTAGCTTACTATTTGGGACCACAACACACATGACAAAAAATGTACACATTCCTAATCAACCAACATTTGGAAACAAGAGAACTCATGCAAAAACACAAGGATAATCTTTTACATTTGATGCCTCATCATAGAACCCCATGAGTATGACATTCACAAATCCTTTATTCCAAAACACAAGTCAAGGTTCCATACCTCAAAATCAACCCAATAAATCAAGGAGGATTCATATTGTTCCACAAAAGGTACCAAATCAAGGCCCTACACCATCATTTAGCCCTACACCATCATTTCAAAATTCAAATCAAGGACCTACACCTCAATTTCAAAAGAAAAATCAAGGTCCCATGCCATCATTTCAAAATAGAAACCAATGTCCAACATTTCAATTCCAAAATACCAACCAAGGTCCAACACAACAATTTTGAAATGCCACACGAAGAAAAAAAATGACTTTTGGGATAAACCAAAATACTAATCTCATTCCAAATCAAACCAACACCAACACAACACTCACACATCAATATCAACAATGAAATCAAGGTCCCATTACACAAAATGTCACTCCAAATCCAAAATTTTATCATCTCAACATCAACACCAATGCCATCATGTAAAATCAACCAAACACAACATCATCTCTCATAGAAACCTTAATTGAGAAAATCCAAGCAATACAAAAACAAATGACACACATGCAATTAGAGACTACTACGAAGACATATTATATGGAGGGATTTTGTCCTTATCCATTTGAAAAAAATCTATACATGCCACCTTTACCTTCAAATTTAAGTCTTACCAAATACAAAGGGACAGGGGATCTAGTGGAACATATCCAAGAATTTAACACATGTATGGACATTGCATATGAGCCTACTTATTTATTGAGACTATTTCCATGAAGTCTTGCACGAAGGGCTCTAGATTGGTTTTCACACCTTCCTCCAAGAATTCGAACATGGGGTGACTTCACTGAAAAAATTAATTAATAAATTTTCCTTTAATGTAGAAAGTGACATGAACCTCACAAAACTATGCACAACTAAACAAGATGAGGGAGATTCACTCACATCATTCTGCCAATGATGGCAAAGTATGGTTAGCAAATGTACTTGTCACATACCTGAGGAATAGTTGGTCCCCATGTTTGTGGAAAACCTTAACAAAAAATTGATGACTCAACTCCAAATACAATGTTGCACAAAATTTGAGGATATCATGGAAAAATGTATCTTTATTGAGAAAGATCTCATGGAAAAAGGACTGGTCAAAGTTTCCAAAGAAACCCCAAAAGATAATAATGACAAAGGAAAAGTTTGGTCCCAAAACAAGAATGTCACTAATGATGGATTTGTTGATGCAAAAAAGGTAAACAAAGGTCACCCTACCATTTACCTTAAAGGTCCCACCACATCAAAAAACATCAAAAACATTAAACACTTAAACATAAAGTCAAGATCAAATATTGAATGTAGTTCAAAATAACCAAGAACAAAGAGGGCCTCCATGCACTAAGAGAACATATAGTCCCTTGGGTGAACCTATTGAATCAATTCTAAAGAAAATTTTACAATCCAATGTCATTCAACTTCTAGAAATCAAGAATTATGAACCCACATTGGTCAAACCTATTGTGCAGTTTTGCACACACGCCCCACTAAAAGTAGGGATCCTCTTTGCTTGGTTTTTTGGTTCTTCTCTTTGCTTGGTTTTTTGGTCTTTTGGTGGTTTGATCCTAGATTTTGGTCATTCTGGAATGTTCCTTGATGCTCATCATGCTTATGAAAATGCCCTTGCTGAATAACACTTTGAAAATCATGAGTTTTGGGTCAATTTTTGGTTTTTACATGGTTTCAGGATTTTCCCCCTTTGGCGGATTTCCTCGGTTGCCTTGAAAAACTGACAGAGGCTAGTTTCGCATTGTTTTTGAGGATTTCGGTCCTTCACAAAATTTTGTGTTGATCGGATTTCCCAGAAATTCCTTTTCTGCCTCGGATCCCTGAACTCATCTTGAATTGTCTTGTCATCGCATTAATGGATCATGTATGAACTTTGTAGTTGTGTTTAATGAGGTTTGAGCTAGTTTTTATGCTACGAGTCGATTGAATTTTTCCCTAATTGATTTTGAGGGAGCTCAGTTGTGATTTCTTGGTGTGATTAGTGTTTGGACTAGCGAATTTCTGAGCTTGGTCATGGTTTTCTTGGAATTTTCACTATTGTTTCTTGTTCGCGCATGTTAGGGCTTGCTCTTAGCCATTGATTATCACCTGTTTTCTTCATCAATGGTATGCATCCATTGCTCTACTTTGAATTGATAAATGTGAACTCCTCTTTGGATTTTTGAGAGTGATTAGGTTGACTTCGATATTTTGAGGGGGGTTTGCAATTTGGCTAGGGTTTTTTATTCACCTTTTGACTTCCCCATTTGAAGTTGGTGTTGCCCCCTTTGCTCATCCTATGATCTATTGTGCCTTGCCTTGTTTGTTTTACTGCCCTTCCAATTTGGTTACGTGAGTGAGTGGATTGAAATTGTGATGGCATGTTCATCCTAAGACCCTAGGGTTTGATTTTGAATTCCTTATCAGTATTGGTAGATCACCCTTTAGGAGAGTTAAAAAGTTAAAACCATTGATGAATGATTTGAAAATGTAAATTTGAGCTTGAATTCCCAAAATCATGACCAGTCAATCTATTTAGGCAAAATCCTTTCAAATTCAAAGATTTTGGATTTTGGATTTCGAGGTTTCACAGTTTCAGAGTCAGAGTTTCAAAATTTTGAGTATTTCAGGGTTTTGAGCGTATTGGGGATTTATTTTGCCTTAGGAATTTCATGGATTTCCTTCGATCCATTGTCCTCCGAAAGTTTGCGTAAAACTATGAAATTAGGCTTATTTTGTGAAAATTCTTCGCCTCAGGATTTCCCTAGATTCTGTCACGTCTTCATTTATCTGAAAAAGTGCTAAGTCTTGCTAACTTTGCGGATTTCTATCCCCGACATAATTCCCTATATTTTTTTTAGGAATGAAGAATAAAGGGAATGCATGAATTAACTATTAATGAATTTTCATTACATGATTGATTTGGGATAATTGGAAGATATGTGCAAATGTTTCTTGAGTTTTTTATGATGATTTAGATGATTATGAATTTTATTTTGGGTTTCCATTGTTGAAATCTTCCTGTCTCAAAATTCCCTGAAATTCCTTTCTGGCTTGAATTTCGCAAAGGGGTGAAAAGCTTGAACTTTGAGAAAGGATGCTTGATGTTATTTTTAGGGGATTCTGATTGATTGTTTGGATTTATTTGGTGATTGGCATGCATTTATGATGAACTAAATTGGATTATTATTCTATGATAGGTATTGATTATGGTCTCTTGAATGCAAGCTGAATAAAGCAAAGCTGTAGCTAGAAGAGCTAAAGGTAGGGCAGTGGATCGAAGTGATGAGGGAGCATCTATCATCTCAGAAACATAAAGGATCAAGATGGATATAAAAAGAAAAGTTCTTGAGACCAAATTGTCTTCTATGTGGTCACAAGTCACTGATACTAATGTGGGAAAATGGGACTATGAAGAATTGAAGGCTAGAATTGCCATGAAGGATCCCCCATTGCTGGCCAGAAGAATGGTGGAGTTAGGATTGGCTCATGTAGCTGGGTTTCCCCCCATAGTTCAGTGTTATGATTTGGTCCTAGAAAGTTCTAGACATTATGACAGGGGTACATAGAGGGTGATTGGTCCACAAGGCAGAGTGTTGGCTAATTTCTCTCCTCCTTCATTGGCACACACCTTTGATATACCCGACCAATCTCATGTGTTAGGCCTAGATCTGGATGTGGCAAGGAAATACTATGTAGATGATAAAAATAAGGCTTTGTAGGTCATAAAATCTTGAATGGAGAAGGCTAAGCTCGATATCTCCAAGTTACCTAAACAATTGTTCAAGTCAAAATTCAAAGTAGAGTACTATGATTCCATCACACTCCTTAGCAGGGTTGTAGGTTTGAAGACTACAAGGGTCTTTGAGAACTAGATGTTTTATGTCATAGTAAGAATGGAGTAGAAAGCTGATTATCATTGGGCAGGTATCATTAGTGCTATGATACATGAACAAGTATGTAATGTGTTGCAAACCAAGAGTTTTACCATGACATCTTATCTGATTTATGCCTTAACAAGGGTTCATCCATATAAGGGATTAAGTACTAAAGGGGTGTTTGGACAAGATGTGATCTATGAGGTGTACCCACAGCTGCATTTGGGTGGATCAAGCTATAGAAGGCTGAATGATACATTCACCATGTATATAACAAGGCTACTATAAGGAGCAGAGCATGTAAAGTTTTTTGATGTATCCAATGAGCTAATACAAATGTATGGTGGGTGGTTTATCCAGTTCCCCACCTTTTCATATATTATAATTGATGGTTGTCAAAGGGCCCCTTATAGGCTCCCAAGATATCCAATAGACCACATCATACTTCTGGAAGTTAGTAGAAAAATTTCATCCTTTGACGATATTTTGAAGAAGGAAATGCATAAAATTGGCTTTGGGAATGACTTTCCTTTGAGGATAGGAACTAATGAGGTTTGTCCCTCTTTGATATCAACACACTCCTTTGAGGAAGAAATGAGTAATTTAGGCTTGGCATTCCATACCAAGAGACCTAGATTTGATAGGATAGGAGAAGCTCAAAAGAAGTCAAGTAGGGATTTTAGACATAGGGATGACATTGAAGATTATTGGGTAAATTGCAAGGATGAATTTGAAGTCATGAAGAAGAAATAGTCTAGTTTTCCTACCCATTTAATCAAGCTGTTCAATCTTAAAGTCATTCCCAATCGGCTGGATGATGATGGAGAACTGATATAGAATCATGACTATGAGCGCATCAAGGATAAACTAGTGGGAAGAATTGATTGGTTGGAGGAAGATAAAACTGAGTTTGAAAAAATCAATGCTCTTGTGATCAAATATACCAAGTTATAAATCAATACACGTAAATTTTGAAAAACGTGATAAAATTCTTGAGTTTCCCCTCCCTCTCGCACCAAAATGTAAACCCCTAAACATGCAAATGCACAAGAACAACAAACAATGAAGGTGTTATATCAATAATGCAAACAAACATGAGAGATTCCCCATAAAATCCATTTGCTAAAAACTTAAAATAGGAAAAAGGGAAGAACTAAGTAAATGAAAACAAATCCTAATTAGGTGAGAAAATTGATGATCCCATGGGAGAATTGGTGCCAATTGAATGTTGAAATTGGCCCTTTCCCAACTCCTAAGTTGCAATTGTGAGTGATTGAGAAATGGTCAAATCTCCCAAAGAGATTTGAGCATAACCTTGCTACAATTTGTGAAAATGATGGATGGTTAAGTGATAATGGGAAAAATTAGCTCTCAATGTGGTGAGAGTAACTTTGCATGCAATTGTGGATGAATAATGAGGAGAGAAGTCTCCAATTTATAGATTTGAAATTGGAAGAATGAAAGAGATTTGAGCAATCTGGGACTAACTATAATGTCACTTTTCCTCCAAAATTATTTACGTGTTAGCAGCAGATTTAGTAAATTAAATATTAGAAAAAAGATTAAAAAAACTACAATATTCGTAAAATGGATGCAAATAATCAATGCAAAAGATAATGTGTGAGTTTATTAAGAAATTCCAAAATAGATAGTTAACCTAATAAATGGAATACACATTCATATAATTCATATTCATTAACACCAAAATCATATATATATTCTCAATATAATTTAGAATAAATGGTTTTAATACTTATCTGAATAATAATACTTGCAAAATCCACTCTCAGTTTAAACACCTTCACATCAGTGACAAAGTACTCAACAACATGTCCATAATGCATTCCGGATAGAAAGAATATCGATGTATTGCGCACTACATCGTGGGTCCTATTCTTTCCTCTAGTTTTTTGCATCATTGGACAAATGGGGAGAGGATTCAGTGCATGCCATACTACACCATGGGTCCATCCTCAACCCCTAAGAATATGTCAATGGTACTGGCTCATGCCATGGAGCAGTCTAGGAGGAAAGCGCACTTTGTCGCTCTACATTAGTGCTGGTTCCACTGGAATAATGCTCAACACTCGTGTCACAAAACCATGCCCTAACCAGGACCCTCCTGAGTGGACGCACTTGTACCCCAGGTTGGACACACACTATAGATGTGCCCCTTCTCTGTCCTGTCCATAACTCACCAACCACTTCCCTCTTCCTTGGTTGTTCTTCTTCCTTGAATGTTCTCTCTTCTTGAATGTCCCTTACAATTCTCACATGAATGATTTATATATCCTTTTAAGGGGTGGTTTCCAAACCATCACACCCTTTCACAAAAGGTTTCCTTTTAATAATTATTTAAATAAATAATTATTTTTCTTCTTTTTTAAAGAGTGTTAATAAATATTCTCTATTAATCTCTCTTTTAACCAAAGGATCATAATATCCTTTATTTTCTATCTCCTTTTTAATTCCAAAGGGTTATTTATATATTTCTCTTCTCTTGGGGAAAAAGTCACATGACACTAACCTTCAATCCAATGGTTGAATGCCACATGTCATGATGTGAATGGTTGATGGTTGTGTACATTTTGGCCAAAGTGCCAATAAATGCATTTAGTTTGAATTTGAATTTGTGAAATGACATGTTGAAGAGGGAAGGGAAATGAAGTTAATGTCACTTGGCTCAAGACCAAGGACATGTAAGAGGCCTTAAATGCCTTGTTGGAAGGACCAAGTCCACTTGGCCTTTTTGAATTCAAATGAGGGAATATTCCCTTCTGATGCCATGTGAGAAAAATAGAGAATTAAATAAATCAAAGTAATTGATTTATTGTGCAACTTGCATTCTCTAGAGGATTTTAGTGAGAGGGATTAGCTTAATCAAGGTTTTGATTAATTTAATGAAGAATTAGATGATTTGACAATTTTGACTCAAATAGATGAATTAATTTAAATCAGAATTGAGAGGAAATGATTAATTAAATAAATGATTTGATTTATTTAACTAAGGAGGAGTATGTTAGATTAAATCAAATAAGGTTTTAATTTATTTAATTTAATAAGAGGACTTTAGAGATTTTAATCAAATAAAAATGATTTATTTAATTAAACAGAAATGTAAGGTTAATTAAATTAAATTGATTAATTTAATCAAAGGAGGTGAAAGACAAAATTATAATGAAATGATGAGAGTATGATTCCGAAATAAATATTGTTAGTAATCGAGATCAAGTGTGCCAAAACGCAATTGTACATTTTCCATGTCTACATTTTGCCCTTGTTTGAAGCAATGTACTTGTTGCATTGATTCAAAGAATAAACTGAGCTATGATCAAAAGTTCAAAATTTTCTCAAATTTTTTAGATGCCCCACTGCTGCCTCAACGAAAGGATATTGCTAGATATTGCCCCCTAAAGAGATGGAATGAAATTTTTGATTTTTTGGATGATCTCATGAAAAAAGTGGACAAGGTGCCAAACAAGCCTGGAATGCCCCAGAATGCCAAAAAAAAGAAGTTAAAATGCCAAAAAAGATGCAAAATGGCCCTCAGTTGGAAGAAAATGGGATCGGGGGACCAAAACCCTAGTTGGAAGGTCAAATTAGGTTAAAAAAACCCTAATTTTCAGGCTTAAATAGACCTCGAGGGGTCACTTTCAATGCATTTGCTATCTTAATCCTTTAAAAAATTTGACACCTTGAGCTTTGAGTCTTGGAGAAGATGGCACAATGACAACTTCCTAGGCACGTGTCAGAGAGGCTACGAGTACATCAACGATGAGTCGCTGCGGGGCCCGTGGTATGTACCCCTATCCGACTTTCAATTTTATTGTTATTCATGCATTAAATAGGGTTTAGGTTAGTTTGAGGCAGCGTGACACTGTATAGCACCGTGGAAACTACGAAGTTGGGGCCGCGTGGTCCTATATAGAACTGCTTATGCATAGAGTGCCACGTGGTGCAGTTTAGGAATTTAGGGTTTCAGCTCCAAACCCGGCCACGTGCACAAGTAGCGCCACATGGCGTAGTTTTTCCAAATGGTGCACCAAAGTCAACTGTGCGACGTAGTTTGGAACATTAGACACTACACCAATTTTGAGAACAACGTCGCTTTTGCTATTCCAAAAGCGAAATATGACATGGGTAGCAAATTTTCTTTAGGGAAATTGACGCAAGATCTTTCCTTGCATAGGAGAGTCGTGAGGTACTTCATTCGAGCGAGGACTGGTGGTCAGTACTCAAGAGATTACAGGGTATGCATGTATATCTCCAGGAGCATCTTGGGATTCTCGAGTTATGGCACGTTGCATATGTCCCTCCTGTTCAGGAAAACTTGGGTATGATGACTGCCCTAGCCAAGTGGTGGCACAGCGAGACGTCATCCTTTCATCTTCCTACTGGCAAGGCCACTATTACCCTTGAGGATGTCTGGTGCATCCTCCAATTAACCATTCATAGAGCTTGAGTGATCTATGATCTGGAGGAGGGTAGGGATGCCTGGTTTGATGTTATGGGCATTGATGAGCTTATCCTTTGTGACAGTTAGATAGACTTGGAGTGGTATCGGGGTAGGGCTCCTACCTACAAGTTGATTGTGGCTACTATTATTTTTGGTCTTGTAGCTCCTGATCGGCGTGGCCGATATTTCAGTCCAGGTTGGGGATTGGCATGGCAACGAATGTGCATTCGTCGAGATTGCTTTGCCTGGGGACCAGTATTGTTGGCCTCTTTACACAGAGATTTGCACGAGTTTTCTTACATGGATGGTCGGGCTCTCGGGTCTGGAGTGACTCTTCTACACATTTGGGCATGGGAGTGGATCCCAGTGCTTTTCCTAGTTGTGACACCCATTATTATAGATACTGATGATCCTGTTGTGTGGTGATATGGTAGGGCAGGGATCCACTTTACCCATATGGGTACAGACAGTGTGGCCTACTGGTAGTGGGTTTTGGATGAGATGATAGTGTTCATATAGAGGTCGTGGATGGGTATAGGTCTGTGGTATGATGATGCGCAACAACTTTTCTTTGCTTGTCAGAACAAGTTCATGTAGGGCTGAGAGCACACTATGGTGGAGAGGTACCTTCCTGATAGGGTAGCCAGATAGTTTGGTGAGCTGTAGTATAGACCCGACGATTAGTACATGACACTCTTCGCCTGTACCCCAAAGGAGACAACATGGGGGCAGCCGATTCTAGTAGTCGAGGCAGTGTCCTCTTTTAGACACATAGTGGCCCGACCATGGCCATATGATTAGGGGCTAGCAGGTGTAGGGGTTACTCCAGCATACAGGGCATGGTTTTGACCTCCCTTGAGATTGACAGTTCCTGGGGAAGTGATCCCACGTCGAAGGGCCAGGGGCAGGACAATAGGCAGAGGCCAGGGAGGTGTACCACCTCCTCAGTAGTCACCTCTGAGAGACTCGACACAAAAAGCACTAGGATCAAATGGGTAGCCCTAGGTGGTACCACAACATCAGCCAACAACACAGCCAGTGGGACAACCAGATCCTCGAGATGCATTGATTTAGTAGTTGTGGGGCTAGGTACAGGTTTTGTCAGCAGAGTGGGATGAGACCCGACAACAGGTTATTATAGTTATAGCCGAGAGAGACCAGACACGATCCGAGAGGGATCAGGAGATTGGTCGGTGGAGAAAGCTAGAGAGCACAACCTCCACATCCCGGGGCCGATTAGTTGATATTCAGGAGTATAGAGAGGCTGTCAGGGAGGACGAGTACTATCAGCAACATTACCGATAGGCAGTGCCATCAGCAGGTAGAGTGTCAGACTTCTCCTAGCAGATAGGGAGGTAGCCACCAGAGGATCATGGTGATAGGCAGGTGGGGAAGGGCAACAGCCAGTAGGGCTAGCCCTTTTGATCACAGGTAGTTTTGCACCTTTGATTTATGGGCCATATTATTGCCCCTATTGTACCATGTATTTCAAGGTACACTTGATCCGATTTGTATCATAACAGTGTATTTTTGATGATATATATGAGATGATTCGCCCTTTATGATATGTATGGATGCATTCTAATTTTATGTGATGCTATGAGATGTTTCTATTTCTTATGTTCATGTAATATGATGTATGTTTCTAATGGATGCATTTCTTTTTGTATATTTTTCATGCTTTTAATGATGATCCTATGAATTTAATGTGTGTTAATGATGGTGTAATGATATGCAAATGGTAATGGATGCAACTGATTATGTATGATGTAATGCTTTCTTAAGATGCTTAGAATAACGAATTTATATTATTCCTCATAACTTAAGATAATTATATGATGCTAATGATTATGTAGATGCAGAGTGTATGCATTGGCGATGTTTTAATTACTGTCATTATACCATGTTAGTATGGAAGGAAGATAGAAGAACTGAGAATCAAAGAGTTAGTTTGAATGATGGTGATTTGCATTGCTAGGAGTTGGGATTTTCAAAGGGTCAATTATGTTATGTTTGATAACACACATAGGTACGATGCATCAAGGTATAAAGGACAATGATGGCATGGTACCGAGTGTGATGGACTTTGACTTGTCAAACAGATAGGAGTATTCTTGTTCACACTTATCATACGTACTTCGTTCAGGATATAGTTTAGACATTCTAAATATCTCAAGCCAAAACACAGGAAAGCAAGCCTTCCTATGTGGTCAACAAGATATCTAAAACATCATCCCCACATACTAAAAAAAATGCATATTACTAAGTTATTTTACAAGTGTATCCCAAAAGCATAGTAAATAAAAGAGACAATGATCTTTGCCCCATTCCTTTCTCTCTAAACTTGTTTTATTTAAGCATCACTGAGAGGTCCTTGGAATGAGCACAAAATAAGATAAGTCAATAAAAAACCAGATAAAGAAAACCAAACAAGATAATGTTCTTCATATCGCTAGCCAAGACTAAACTACTATGGGGTACCTGATGCTTATGTCCATCATAGGAAAGCTTCATCCTAGGACATGTTGTGATTAGGGTTTTGATGGGACTGATTTGGATGATAAGCTACCGATACTCTGAGTTGATCAACTTGCTTGCTTATTGACTTAGACTTTCAAGAATCTAACAATTAGAGTGTTCACTTTTGAACCTGCTAGACTTGCTTATGACTGACTTACCAAATGGTTAAGGCAATGATGCTTTATTAGGAATGATGACTATCGCGGGTGAAAGCGAAATGAGATGGATGCACCATTTTGGATTTTTCAGATATTTTGAGGTTGTTTTTGATATTTTCAGATTTTTCACTGTTTTGGGTATTTTCAAGATGTACGACGAAAGGAATAACTTAAAAACCTATCCTAGGGGTCTCGGGAGCTGATCCATAGATTAGCCTTGCCTATGTTATACACGCAGAGATCACGTAGTTTGATTGACGACAGACTTGACGATGATAATATGGGCAAGCAAATTGCCATTTTATTGCGACAGACGCCTAAATGACTGACCTAAATGTCTTGGGGGATGATCAAAGATCAACCTTGCCTACATTCAAGCTCAAAGACAACGTAGTTTGGACAAGGTGAAAGAATGACAAGACTCAATAATGAATTTTTTGAAGATTTTATGATATTTTGACATGTTTTTGGATTTTTGAATGATTTTTCTGAATGTTTTTGAATTTTTTTGATGTTTAGGAATATCCTAAGAATATACATGAATCCGATCTGATGCAGGCATAAGAACATGCCCCCAACGTGGTGTGATAGAATAATTCGATGAAGGCGGGACAAAATGACCTTAGGAATATGCGAAGTAGTGCTATGGTGGAATATGATATGGGCATTAGCTCAGGCTATGGTATGGATGCGAGCGGATGGGTGGATGGATGGTTAATGAAATGTGATGGAATGGATGAGTGAGTCATGCAGATCGTGGTGGATATAGATTTCTTTTATTTACA
This sequence comes from Sequoiadendron giganteum, assembly GCA_007115665.2. NCBI lineage: Eukaryota > Viridiplantae > Streptophyta > Pinopsida > Cupressales > Cupressaceae > Sequoiadendron > Sequoiadendron giganteum. The sequence continues at coordinate 273,285,808 of CM021100.1, read as the reverse complement.
CTTGGTGCATGTTTACCAAGTTTTCACCAAGGTACTTGTTCAACAAGCCACCGAAGTGGTTTTCACTAGAGGACGATTTTTTTCTTTATTGTTTTTCAATCCTTTTTTGATTTTTTTTGATTTTTGTATTTTTGTTGTTGTTGCCCAGATGCTTGTTTGCCAGGTTTTCGTCAAGGTAACCATTTTTTCAGGACTTTTTCTGATTGATTTTGTATTTTCTGGTTCTATACCTTGCAAGTTCTCAGGCATAAAACTTTTTGAGGTGAGAACTGTTCATGGGCTCCTGTAGAGGCTCACCCTCTAGTGTTGAAAACTGATATGCCCATGATTTATAGCTTGTAGTGATGATGAAAGGTCCCAACAATTTGGGTTCAAATTTTCCTTTGCTATCCGAGTTTGGTACATTCTTTTGGTTCTCTTTTAGCACAAGGTCACTGACTTGGAAGGTGCATTGCCTGATCTTCTTGTTGTAGCTCCGTTTTAGGCGATTCTGGTAGACCTGTAGATGATTTAGGGCATCCATGTGTCGTTCATCTAGTAACTCCAACTCATTTAGTCTTGTAACCCTATATTCCTCATCTATGATGAGGTTTTGCAAAAACACTCTTAGGGACGGAAGCTTGATCTCAATTGGGAGTATGGCTTCTAATTCGTAGACCAAGGAAAATAGGGTGGCACTTGTTGGTGTGCAAATGTTGGTGTGGTAGGCCCATAAGGTGGGATTTAACTGTAGATGCCAATCACGACTAGAGTCATTGACTATTTTCTTAAGGATCTTCAAAATGGTTTTGTTGGTAGTTTCTGCTTGGCCGTTGCCTTGTGGGTAATATGGGGTGGAAAAGCAGTGTTGGATTTTGAATTTTTCACACAAGTCATGGAAATCTTGATTCTTGAAGGGTGTCTCATTATCCGAGATAATGGATTGGGGAAAACCATATCGACAGATGAGGTAGTTCAAGATGAACTTGGATATTTGTTTTCTAGTGATGTAGGTCATGGGGATTGCCTCAACCCACTTTTTGAAATATTCGGTGGCAGTGATAATGAATTTGTGGCCATTGGATGAGGTGGGCGAGATTTTACCTATGAGATTGAGCCCCTATTGGGAAAAGATCCATGGTGTTACGATAGGATGCAAATCTTGAGCTGGTGCATGAATGAGGTCTCCATGTTGTTGACACTGTAGGCACCTTCTGACAAAATCGTGTGCCTCTCTTTTCATTGTTGGCCAATAGTACCCAGTTCTCAACAACTTATTAGCCAAGGTCACACCACTCGAGTGCGAACTGCACGTGCCATTAAGTACCTCATTCAAAGCAATCAAGGCCTCCTCAAGTTTTAAGCAACATAACAGGGTTCAATCGATGCTTGTACGGAAGAGGGTTTCTCCTAGGATGACAAATCATAAGGACCTTTTGACAAAGGTTCGCTTGAGGTTCGGGGTAATGTCGGTTGGGAGGATTTCTAATCTTAGGTAGGTGTAGATGTCATGGTACCAAATATCACCAGGACCAATGAGTTCACACACATATTCTATCTCTAGTACCTCAAAATTTGTTACAAGAAGCTGCTCTATGAGGAATTCTTGCTTTGAGATATTGCAAGGGATATCTAACAAGGATTTGATTGTTGCCATTGTGTCAGCTGCTCTGTTGTTTGCCGTCGGTATTTGTTCAAAGGTGATATCAATAAAATATTCTCTGAGGTTTTTTACCACCTTCTTGTATGGTGTAAGCTTATCATCCTTAGTTTGGTATTCACCATTGACTTGGTTGATGATAAGTTGTGAGTCTCTATAGACCTTTAGTGCCATGATTCGCCATTGTGCCACAATTTCGAGACCTATGGTTAAAGCCTCATATTCTGCAATGTTGTTTGTATAGGGGAATGCCAACTTGTAAGATATTGGTATGCAATCGCCTTGTGGGGTGATGAAGAACACACCGAATCCTGATCTATGTTGCGCATGGGAGCCATCAAAGTATATTTCCAATGATATGCTATGCTGAGATTGAAAATGGACTCATCTAGAAATTTTGATATGAGTGGGTTGTCTTCATAAAGGGGAGATTTTTCTAGCTGGTCTGCAATAACTTGTCCTTTTATTGCCTTTCACTCCACATACTCAATGTCATACTCTGACAATATCATTACCCACTTAACCATCCTTCCTGTAAGCATGGCCTTTGAGAGTAGATACTTTAAAGGATCTATCTTGGCAATGAGCTTGATTTTATGTGCTAGCATGTAGTGTCTGAATTTCTATGAAGCAAAAAATGCTACTAGGCAAGCTTTCTCAATAAATGTGTAATTCAAATCATGGCCCACCATTGTCCGACTGATGTAATAGATAGCCCTTTCTGTACCATTCTCATCGTGTTGAGCCAAAAGAACACCCAAGGCTACTGTTGTTGCTGAGATATATAGGATTAATGGTTTTCCTGCGATGGGTGGCATCAACACAGGTGGTGTAAGTAGATATTTTTAGATTTTGTTGAATGCATGTTCGCACTTGTCATCCCACCTGAATGCTACTCCCTTAGGGAGTAGATGTGAATAGACAATCTATTTATCTACTAGTTGTGCTATGAATCTTCTAATGGACTGGAGTCTACCTTGTAATCCTCTGAGTTGCTTTAGTGTTCTTGGCACTCCCATATCAAGGATTTATTTTACCTTTGCGAGATCCACTTCTATCCCTCTCATTAAAACTATGTACCCCGGTAGCTTTCCCGATTGTACCCCAAAGACACATTTCTTTGGGTTGAGCCTAACCTTGTATTTTTCCAACCTATCAAAAATTGCACTTAGAGTTGCTATGTGATCCTGTCTCTTCTTTGATTTAGCCAATATGTCATCCACATGGTCTTCGACAGTTTTGTGGATCATGTCATGGATCTTTGGTATGTAACTCCTGCATTCTTTAACCCAAATGGCATCACATTCTAGTAGTAGGTGCCCCAAGGACATGTAAAGGCTATCTTATGCTAGTCCTCATTTATGATTATTGTCTAATTGTACCCCAAGAAGCCATCCATCATGGATAGCATCTCATGTCTGGCCGTCATATCCAATATCATGTCAATGCTGGGTAGTGGAAAATCATCCTTAGGACATGCTTTGTTTAGATCTCTAAAATTTGTGCATATGCGGATGCCCCCATTTGATTTTGAGACCAGTACAAGGTTGGATACCCATTCTGGATAATCAATCAGGCATATGAAGCCAACATCTAGGAGCTTTTGTAACTCAATCTTGACTAGCAAGGCTATTTGTGGGTGCATTTTCCTTAACTTTTGTCTCACTGGTTTTGCTCCGCGGTAAACAGCCAAATGATGAACCACTACTTCAGGTTCCAAACCTGGCATGTCAGCATAGGTCCATGCAAAGTTTACCCTTATTTATTTTAGGAATGCTGTTATTAGTTCTTGTTCCTTTGTTAGGAGAGACTTGGCATAGAAAGTGATTTGCGGTTATGTTTCCGTTCCCAATTTGACAGGATTGCACTGCTTTTCTAGGATTGCTGAATTTTCTTGATTTAGAGCAGTAGGGGGAGATTGAATCATTCATCCTCCAGTGCCTTAGAGAGGTTTTGACCATTGGATGCATCATTTATTTTTACTATTTTGTGGTTAGAGAGTGCCACAATGTGGTTTTCACTGAATAACTCTGAGCTTATTCTTGATATTTTTCTTTTACAACTAAAGGACTCAATCATCTCCCCATAATATGCGTGGGTGTCTAATGTGATATTGAAGCTTGCCTTGTGATCCCCACATGGAACTATATCCCTTAGTCCCATGAATTACGATTGATGAGTTGAGGGTGTACTAAGGTGATTTGGTGGGTTTGTTGGTTTGACTCAGCTGGTGAGGCACTAATCATTAGTAGGGTGGAATCCTCAAAGAGCTTGGGAAGGTCTGCTATGGTGTCATCATCGTCACTGCTACTATAAAACTCAGTTATGTCAAACATGAAGTTGTAAAGAGGTAGGCCTATGGACATAGGTAATCTAAGGTTGGTTTTCGAGACTTGAGGAGAGGACCTGAATGCCCTACTAGAAGTACCTCTTCCATGCAAAGTTATAATCAGAGGAGTATAGTTGAGGCCAAGGTTCTGCATTCTTCTTTTTGCAATGATGGGCTCTAGGCATCCATCACTGTTCCTTCCAAGGCTTTCGTTCATATTGTAGCCCATACCCAACATCATTTGTAGCCCTCTATTGGTTTCCTCCATCGGTAAGGTGGGTGTGGGTTCTGCATCACGGTATATTGAGCTTCTAATATCTTCTTTGTCAACACTTTCCTGAATTAGATCTCCCCAATGGTGAAATCTAGAAGGATCTACCCTAAGGGTGCAAACAGGTGTTTCTTGTGATCGAGGTTGCCCATGTGACCTAGGAGATTGTGGTAACTCCTATAACAAATGCATTCCTTTTCATTTTGTATTCATCGCATCCATTGTCCTGGATCATGTTTTTGATGTCGCATATGTCAGGGATGGTGGGTGTCTCTGTCGAAGAAGTGGAAGTGAGATTGGCTTGGTCGATGTATGAAGTGGATGGACCTTCATCATTTTTTGGTACCTTGAGGATTTTATAAAACTTGGCTTCCAAGTATTTGCAGTAGGCAAAAGGTTCGGGATCCCCATATATGGTGACCTCCTCATTTTGGTGTGAGAACTTGATACATTGGTGATATGTCGAGGCCACTGCTTTCATTCCATGGATCCAAAGACATCCAAGGAGGATGTTATATGATAGGTCAAGGTCGAGGACCTGACAGGTAGTCTCCATAGTTTCTAGTCCCACTTGGATAGGGATATTGATAGTGCCTTGAGACAATCTTTCTTGGTCATCATACGCCCTTATTATGATGCTCTTATTCTTATTAATGGAATCCTCGGTGAATCCCAATTTCTTTATAAGTTTGAGAGAGAAAATGTTAAGGCCTGCACCTCCATCCACCAGGACTCTTTTAACTTTCTTTTTATGGACCAACACTTGAAGGTGAAGTGTGCAGTTATGAGATGGTTGCAGGGGGAAATATTGGTCAGAGAATGTAAGGAGATTTGGGATAATGATGTTACCAACCATAGCCTGAATCTACTCTGTGTGAAGGGTGGTGGAGATGGTGGATGCAACTAATGCTTCATCAAGGATCTTCCTATGGGTGACAAAATTTTTCAATAGTTCCATGATGGAGATTTGAGTGGGGGTTCTCTTTAGCTAGTCAATGACATTGTAGTCATAGGGGACAAATTTCTTATTAGAAATGGGGGTCTTAGCTGGCGCCCCTGCAATGGTGACCTTTCCACCATGTGTGGTGACTCCACAGTCGTTGTTGGCTCCTTTAACATTAATTACTATGACCATTTCATGGACACATCCGACTATCTCCTCATACACTAGATTAGCACTAGCATATTTTTCCTTGCCTTTATTGTTCCCTTGACTATGGTTTGACATTGGATTCGTGTATATTTTTAGATCCTGGTTTGGACTGGCTGTTTGACATTGATAATCTTATCCTCGATGAGGTCTTGGATGATGTTCTTTAGCCTCATGCAATTTGCAGTCGTATGGCCCTTGATCTTGTGAAATTCACAAAGGAGGTTTTCATTATACCATGGTGGTTTGGTCATGGGTTCCGTGTATTGCTCAGAGTTAGAGACTTTGATCAGGTTTTCCTTGACCAATTTCTTAATTGTGGACTCGATAGAGTCACTAAGAGCCATGAATTTCTGCTTGGGGGGATATTTGACTCGGGCATCTAGTCCTCCTTGATTACCCAAGTTATTGATTTGATTGGTGGGAAGTGGTTGTTGTTGTTGTGCCACTATTGCATTAGTCTGCACATTGTTGTGATTATGATTTTGTGGTTGATGATGGGTCTAGATGTTCTGCTTAGGGGCCCTGATGAGCACTTTAGCATTGACCACACCGTCATTTGTGATGTTTTTGTTCCTCAACCATGTTCAAGGTTTATCATTGTAATTGTTGAACGGGCAGTTATCTTGTGGTGGAGTGAATGTTGAGGCACCTCCTCATGTAGTAAGGGCTCTTTTGATGTTGAGCTCCTTTGGGATCAGTTGATTGTATGATGTGATGAATTGCATTTTCAAGTAGAATGCCAAGTTTTCATTCAGATTAGATATGATCGTGCAAAATTTTTGTTCTTCTGGCATGGTCCACTTGCTTTGATTGGATTTGGATAGCCATCTTTGTAAGAAGGTCATGAATATCTCTCCTTTTTCTTGTTTAAGTGTTGATAGTTCTTCCAAACTAACATCCGCACCCATGTTGAAAGCATAAGTCTTAAGGAAAGCTTCCACTATTTCCTCGATTGTCTTAATGCCCGTGGGTAGGCAAGAAAACCATTCCATGGATGGACTAGTCAGACTTTAGAGGAAGAGTCACATTAGATATGTGTCATCATATGCAATCTCCATGCAATGCACCTGAAATTCCCTGACGGGGTTTTCAAGGTTACCCGTTCCATTATACTTGTCAAATTTGGGGATCTCGAATCCCTTTGGGAATGATACCATGGTGAAACTTCTGTAAAAAGGATAATGGCACAAGTTACCTGGTGTTCTTGTTGTTTTTCTCGCTTGTAAGTCCAACACTTGCTGCGAGAGTAGCTTGATTTGTGTTGCAACATCTTTGTTTGGATTAGGAGGTGGAATGAACGTGTTTTGAGGTTTTTGAGGTGTTTGATGGGTGGGAAGAGTACTAGTAGGAGTTTGCTACAAGATTTTTTGTGCATTCAAGGCTTGCTGGTATTCCTGCATTTGCGTCAACAATGCTTGTTGTTGATCTTGCTGCTGTTCTTCCAACAACGCTTGTTGTTGGTCCATCTGTTGTTGTTCCCATAAAGCCTATTGTTGGTCAAGCTGTTGTTGCGCTAACAAAGCTTATTGTTGGTCTAGCTTCTATTGTGCCAACAAAGCTTGTTGTTGGTCGAGCTATTGTTGTGCCAACAAAGCTTGTTGTTTGGCTTGTTGTTGTGCTTGAAAGTCTTGCAGGGCTTATTGGTATGCTTGTAGATGGATTGCTTGTAGTTGTGCTTGGTATTGTGCTTGTGCCTATTGTTGGGCTTGTTCTTGAGCTTGAGCTTGTGGTTGTTTTTATGCTTGTTCTTGAGCTTGAGCTTGCACTTGAGCTTGAGCTTGAGCTTGAGCTTGCACTTGTGCTTGAGCTTGAGCTTGAGCTTGAGCTTGCGCTTTCTACTTTTGTTTTAGTACCCTTTGTTGGTTGGCCTTTTGGATGCTTTGGATTAGAGTGGTGAATGAATTTTCCACATTGGTTTTGGATGGGATTGGTGGTGGAACGGGGATGATGCCAATCATTGTGACAGGTGAAAGGGTTATGGTGGTGGTTGGGATTTGGGTTGTTGGAGGGGTGGTTGAGATGCTCAGTCCTTGAGAAGGTATGCTTTGGGATATTTGAGGACCGATTGATGTATTTTTCACGGTGGTTTGAATGGTCACAATTTGTTGTTGTGAAACCATGGGAAAAAAGAGAGGATCTGATTTGATGTTCAAATTGCCTAGATATGAGAAGCTATTGATGGGTGGAGTAGGAAAACCCAATCTGAGAGGTGATTTAGATGTGGATGGAAATGGGGGAAGGGATGATATGCTACCCTAAAAATAAAAGGATCAGCAACTCCTGTTGTTCCAAACAAACCACCTTCTCCTTGTGGTAGAGAAGTTTGTATGATTGATTGATAGGCTGGTGTAGCACGGAATGAAGATGAACCAACAGGATTGTGGAAGGTCAGTGGGACATATGGGTGTGATGAATTTACAAGGACAAAATTATCTAGTGTGGTGTTGACAACCACCTCTTTGTTGGTCACAAGGCGATGCTTTTGTAACTCTCAAAACATGGCACTCCCCTTGTTTACATTTGACGAGGTTGGTATGATGGCCAAGGTGGTTTGAGGCATTTCTTGATTGAGATTTGATATTGGGAATACGTTTGTAAGAGGCATGTCCATACTAGTGCTTGTGTCAAGGTCAGAAGGGAACTAGACCCCTCTTTCCACTAACGTGCTTAAGTATTTGAACATGGCACTGACAATTTTTTGGTGCTCTAGATTTTGAACCATTTTCATCATTTCAGATTGTGTCATCCTCATGTCTTCATTTGTGATGTCCTCTTCATAGCTCTCCTCTTTAGGATTTTGTGATGGTAAAGGAGAGTTACTTGGGGGATTGCTTGATCCTGCAAGGTTTATTTTGGAGGTTACCTAACTCATGTCAATGGAAGTTGATATTTCGCTAATATTTTCCATGCTCTTCTTGTATTGTGATCTTGTTTGGACCATAAAAATAGGGATTGTTTGATCGTAACCTTTTAGGCCCAAAAGAGAAGAAATAGGGAAGTCAAAGATCAAAGAGGGTGGTAATGATGATGGGATAAATGGATGAAGTGGGTGAGTGAAACCTTTTGAAGAACTCTTGAAGGGTTGCGCTAAACTATTAGGACTTAGATTGATTGTGATGGTTTGACTAGATGTATTAAGTCAAACAAGATTGTAGTGAAGTTGTAGTCCCTAGGAAGTTGTGTTATCCTAGGAAAACTTGCACAAGAGAATGAATTGGCTAAGTGTGTTAAGCCAAGGTGATTGTGAACTAGTAGACCTCAAGAAGATGTGTTAGCCTAGAGGTAAATTCGTCCAAGAGTTTTGACTATTTTGGCTAGGTGTGTTAAGCCAAGATAGGGTGATGTTGGTTTAGCCCTTTAAGTTTAGCATGAGTGTTTTTTCTAAAGTTTTCAAAAAGTTTGTTGATGGGATAAGATTTGATTGATGGAGAGATGGATGAGGATGACAACTTTGATCTTGGACCTTGACCTAGACACGACTCCTTTTACAAAAACTTAGTGTTGAAGAACATTCTAGACTTCCTATGTGAGGAAAGTAAACCTTTCAAATTTTTTGGGATTTTGTTGATAGTAGAATGCATACAAAGTTGGGTTATTCCTTGAAGCCATTTTATAGAAGTTGTACACTAGTATTTCTCTGACTTCAAGGAGAATTTCAAGGCATTGTTCATGGGATTTTAGACTTATCCTTTTGAACCTTGGTTTTGGGATCTTGACGTTTTGGGAAATCATTTGGAACAACACATATGAGGTTCAATTTGTCTTTTTATCTTGGCTTAATGAATTCCTTTTACCAAAGGCACTTGCTTGCTTATGTTTCAAACTGTATGTCTAATGTCCCACCTTCTTTTTCATCCCACAAGGTCCATTATGTGGAAATCGAGGAAAATAGGGCAAAAGTTTCCTATGTTTAACCTTATTGAAAAAAAATGATGATAGAATCCAAGCACTTAGGAACCTCTAAGGATATGATCCCTACAGAAAGAAAGAGTACTTAAATTCGTCAAAAGGTATTTGTTTCCTCCAAGGGGTTTGAAATTCAAAGTTCTTTTTGTATGTTTGTTTTCAAATGTTTTGAGGACCAAGCAATGTATTTTTCACTTCCAAGCACATTTTACAACCTTAGGATGATGAGATAATATTTTGTTGGGTTCCCACTTAGACGAATCCAACTGTGCATATTTTGTGCGGATGGCTAAATGATTGACCACAATGGGTCCCCTCCATGACACACACTTGTTGGGTTAGTGAAGCATTAGTACCCATGAATCTCCCATGGCATACTTTCCATGTCCACAACAAAACCACATGTATAACGTGGGGCGGCTTCAAAGGACATGACCTTTTGCACTGACAAAATAGATAAGGATTGGGCCTTTCTAAACAAGGGTTTTAGTTTAGACTTTCCATTCATGGAGGCTGACCCATGCGGCGAGAGACCATTTCTGCCCTTCTCATCAGAGCCAACCACGTGATACTGTCTTTTGTTCCAATACCCACTTTTATATCCCGGCTGGAAATACACTTGGCTTTAGTGTGTTACCGGTTGAGTCATTCCCTTCGGTGATTAATTTTTCCCATAAGGCAATCCCGCTAAGATAAACAAAAGCAAGTAAAATTATTCATAGTTCGATCAACCTTTGTTTAGAAACAAAGGGAGAGCACACACCATAAGCCTACTCACACTCGCAAAGTATTTTGTTCAATTTTAAACCCAAAAATGAAGTGTGGAGGTAATTCTTTTAGCAACTTAATATCACAAAAAAAACTTTTGATTCTCAAGGTCACCGTGAGGCGCGAGAGAAGTGCATATGCCCTTTAGATGATATTACTTTGTTAAAAGGATTACAAGGCACAAAAGAACATGTTCATTTTAAATCCCTCAAAGCAATAATGAGTTATTTTTAAGCTCCAAAGAAAATGTGAGATTGCCTTGTTCAATTGTTAACCTTTAAACAAAATCTATTAAATTTGTCTAAGGTTCTTTTTAGCCCTTTTGCAACTTTTGAAAAGAAATTTGATTGTTCATTTTAGAACCCAAAAGAAGTTTAATGTTTCTAAGGTCAATGAAATTAGCAAATTTCCCTTAAACAAGAATCTAAAATCCTTAAAGAGTGTCAAACAACAATTTAGTGTTTAAAAACACTTTGTGCAAATGAACATGGTGTCATAATGAATCTCCTACTTTGTTTGGAAAAGGAAATTTTCTTGTTCTTTTTAAACCCGAAGTAAATCTAGTGTTTCTAAGGAAAATGAAATTAACAAATTTCTCTTAAAAAGCATAATTTAAAATCTTTAAAGAGTGTTGAAGAACACTTTAGTGTTTAAAAACACTTTGTGTATGATGAAATTCTTCCTTTTCTTTTTTCTTGCTCCAACCTACAAAATGATAGAAAACTAGAGAGAAAAAAGACAACAAACAAGGTCAAGAATTAGAAAATCCAAAATTCAAAAAGCACATGTCAATTTCTAAACCTGACTGTTTTTCTGCGGCATTTTGTAAAAATGGCACAGTTTGGATAAAAGCGACGTTGTATAGCACCGCATGTTTGACTATGAGCAGTGCTCTGTAGGAATAGAGACCGAATATGCGGCGCAATATGGTCAAGCAACGCAGTTTGTGAGCGACCAAGTTTGAAATTTTAAATTTTACAAGCAGGCAAGCAGAAGTGGCGTGATTTGGAATTTTGAAATTGATAGGTGAGAAAAGAAGAAGCGGCGCAGTTTAGAAATTGTGCATAGTTTAGTATAGCACCACTTCTCTGAAGGCAGTGCAGTATGGCACCGTGCCTATGAAAGCGGCGCAATATAATGCTGCGAGACTGTTTTTCTGTGACTTGCAAAAAAATGCTAAATAATGCGGAAATTTTGAAAAATGTGATTAAATTCTTGAGTTTCTCCTCCCTCTAATGCCAAAATGTGAACCCCTAAACCTGCAAATGCACAAGAACAACAAAAAATCAAGGTGTTAGCTCAATAATGCAAACAAACATGAGAGTTTCCCCATAAAATCCATTTGCTAAAAACTTAAAATGGGAAAAAGGGAAGAACAACTAAGTAAATGAAAACAAATCCTAATTAAGTGAGAAAATTGATGATCCCATGGGGGAATTGGTGCCAATTGAATGTTGAAATTGGCCCTTTCCCAACTCCTAAGTTGCAATTGTGAGGGATTGAGAAATGGTCAAATCTCCCAAAGAGATTTGAGCATAACCTTTCTACAAGTTGTGAAAATGATGGATGGTTGAGTGATAATGGGAAAAATTATCTCTCAATGTGGAGAGAGTAACTTTGCATGCAATTGTGGACGAATAATGAGGAGAGAAGTCTCCAATTTATAGATTTGAAATTGGAAGAATAAAAGAGATTTGAGCAATGTGGGACTAACCTTCAATCCAATGGTTGAATGCCACATGTCATGATGTGAATGGTTGATGGTTGTGCACATTTTGGCCAAAGTGCCAATAAATGCATTTAGTTTGAATTTGAATTTGTGAAATGACATGTTGAAGAGGGAAGGGAAATGAAGTTAATGTCACTTGGCTCAAGGCCAAGGACATGTAAGAGGCCTTAAATGCCTTGTTGGAAGGACCAAGTCCACTTGGCCTTTTTGAATTCAAATGAGGGAATATTCCCTTTTGATGCCATGTGAAAAAAATAGAGAATTAAATAAATCAAAGTAATTGATTTATTGTGCAACTTGCATTCTCTAGAGGATTTTAGTGAGACAAATTAGCTTAATCAAGGTTTTGATTAATTTAATGAAGAATTAGATGATTTGACAATTTTGACTCAAATAGATGTATTAATTTAAATCAGAATTGAGAGGAAATGATTATTTAGATAAATGATTTGATTTATTTAACTAAGGAGGAATATGTTAGATTAAATCAAATAAGGTTTTAATTTATTTAATTTAATAAGAGGACTTTAGAGATTTTAATCAAATAAAAACAATTTATTTAATTAAACATAAATGCAAGGTTAATTAAATTAAATTGATTAATTTAATCAAAGGAGGTTAAAGACAAAATTATGATGAAATGCTGAGAGTATGATTCAAGAAGAAATGTTTTTAGTAATCGAGATCAAGTGTGACAAAACACAATTGTACATTTTCCATGTCTACAATATCAAACCCTAAAGGTGAAATGGGATGAATTCATCAAGAAATTGAGGGAATAAATTAAGTCTCTTGATAGAAGGTTCAAAATATTAAATACTCAACCTTTGGATGATCTAGAGGAATTTTTCCTTAGCGTGCAAGATAAAATAGGTCAAGGGAAAGATAAAGGGCTGACTAATGGGTGAATTCCTTAAATTTTGTGCTGCCCATTATTACTTTCCAACCTTCGCATGCATTGGATTGAATTATAAGGAGATTACATGCCTACTTGGAGAGGAGCCTCAAGCATTTAATAAAGTTGTATGTTTTAATTTTGGGGTTTTTATTTCTCTAGCCGACCTTTTTGTGGCCGACCTTTCTTTGTAACCCTAACTTGGGATAAAATTCTCTATAAATGTGGTGTGTGGCCTCATTGTTGTGAAGTAGTAGTGCTAGAAGATTAGAATTCACATCAAGTTAAGAAATAGAGTAGAGTTAGAAGTTAGTCTATTTTGAAGTAAGTGTTGTAACACAAGATACTTGAATTGTTGCTACTGCTATATGAATTCAATATAATTGGAGACATTATGCTTTGGTGGCCTCTCTTGGATTGATTTATCTTGCATGGTTTTGGCTATTCTATCTTTCCTAATTTCTTTGAAATTTGGAATGAATGTTAGATTTAGAATTAAGTGATTTGATGATATTTGTGGTGGGATGCTTGGAATTTTGTAGGAATTCCTAATCCATACTTTTGGTGGCTTATTGATTGTAGGTTGCTTTGAAAATGTGGCCTAGATCTTATAATTGTGTGCTTAGTTCAATTGTGGGTTTGTTCATTTTCAATTGAAAAATAGGGGTTCACTTGAATGAATGCTTATGATCTAAAAATATTTGATTCCCTAGAAGATTGCTCTATTTTTGTACAAAATTATAGGTTAAACCCGGGTTAAGAAGAAGTTAGTTTTGAGGAATTGGTCTGTTTCAACATCTTGTCATTAGTATTATTGATCTTAGGAGTAATTTCAAGCTTATGATTTCTAAAACCATTATCTTTTGCTATTTCTTTGAATTTGAGTTAGGGTTAGATTTAAGAATTCAGAGTATTAATATATTGCAAAATCTGATAAAGTTCTAGTATTTGTTTTGTAAGGTCCCTTTGTGATTACCAACATTTTCACATTTATCATTGAGTTGTTTTGTTGCATTTGTCAAAACCTGACATTAGAGACCTTGGGGTTATCTCTTGAGGCTTGCTGATAGATATTTACCTTTCAAGAGAGATAGGATGTCATATTCTGTCTGAGTTGTTGCTGTGCAAAAAACACAATCAACAGATTGGCGCTAGAAGGAGTGCTGAATAAGAAAACTGGAGCATTTTCTCAATGCCATTTCTCATGAGAGATTCAAAAGGAGAACCATATCTACACTAGAAGAATAAGATTTTCATGAGATACCACCTCCAACTAGGTCAAGAAGGACTAGAAGGAGGGAAGAATTGTCCTCCACTCAACCACTTCCATCATCTCCTTCATCCTCATCCACATCAAGCCCATCATCATCTGAATCCAAATCCATCCCCATCCATCAACCCCAACCAGTTATCAATCAGATTTTTCCACCCCCACCTCCACCAATGGAATTTCTAGAAAATAACCCATCACCTCTATCCTTCAATAACTATAATGTCATGCCCAAGTACCCTGATAATTTTTTCTCTAAGTTGCATACATATGATCCTAATGGGATAGTAGAGGAGAATATTTGGATTTTCTAGACCTATCTGAGAGGTAGAGGGATTAATCATGAGGATGTTTCCTATAGGCTTTTTCCATATTCTCTAGGAGAAGAGGCCTTTTATTGGTATAATCATCTACCTGCTGCATCAATCAACAATTGGACTGAGCTTGAAACTACTTTTTTTTAGAAATTTAAAATCCCCATCAGTGCCAATGAGCTTTACATGCAGTTTACTGGGGTTAAGAGAGAAGTTAATGAGCCTATAGGGTCATTCAACAATAGGTTCCACCATGCATACACTAGATTGCAAGTACCTTATGCTGCAGATGAAGCCACTTTCTTAGAGGTCTATTTTGAAGCCCTTGATAGTCTTACATCCACCTTCCTTAAGTGGAGAAATAATTCTCCAACCACTTTTCTCACTGCATATACAAAGTCTGTTAAGGTTATTACAGATCTGAGACAACACCTGTTGGGACTTTTTCCATCTCTGGGGTCTTCTTCTCACCTTGGACAAGTCCAAGCTCTTAACCAGAATCTCACTAATCATAATCCCATCATGAACCCCATCACATAGTTGCCTTTGGTTCCTCAGCCAGGTCCTCCAATCAGTCAGGCTCATCCAATGATTAGTTATCCCCAACAAAATGCTAATCAACCCCTTCACCCACATTAACAGGCTAGTTTTCCTATATATTTGTAGAATTCAGATTTCTTAAATCAGTCCATCGGTTTTGGAGGTGTGTTAGGGTAATCTCCAAATAATGTGAATTCAATACCTTATAGTAGTCCTAATAAGGAAAGGTTATATGAGCTAATTGAGCAAGTGAAAAAACTGAATATGGAGGCAACTTACTTGAGAAATAAAAAACAACCAACTTCAAGTAGCTTAGAGAAACTTGAAATAAAATTACAATAGGGAGAACCGGGATGTTAAACGAGGGAAGAGCTTCGATAGAGGACAAAATTATGATAGAAATTAGAATTTTGAGAGAGGACAAGGTTTTGGTTAGAATTTTGATAGAGGGCAACAAGGTCGACAAGGATTTGAGAGAAGACAACCACCTCGATAGAATAGTCCATGAAACATTGGACATAATAATGGAGGTGTCCCTAATCCATTGGATCAACCTTCTAATCAAGAGAAACCTCTAAGTGGAGTATTCCTAGCAGAGGCAAATTTATCCAAATGGTGTAGGCTTCACAAGACAAGTCAACACTTTGAGCTTGATTATCCTGAATTTCAGAATGTTGCTTCCATATTTTAGTATGAAGTGGAAAATAACTCTACCAATCAAGAAATTTTACCTTCTACTCCTTATGACTCCCCAGTTTTAGTACTGAATCATGCTCCTTTCCCGAGGGATGAAGAGAATGAACTAGAGGAGAAGTCGAGCAACTAGAATGGAGAGGTTTAATAGGTGCTTAATGAAGATAAAATTTCTCAATTATTTAATGAGGGAAATGAGAATGATAATAACCTCTTTGATGAGGAGGAAGCTGGTGTTGAAGAAGTACAGATGTTCCAACAATTGATAAATAAATTATATGGGTTGAGGAATAGGCCTAACAGGAATCCAAAAGCTGGAGGTCCATTCACTACGTCTATTCCTCCAAAATTTTTTACTACTCCACTAGATCCACATGCTAGCAATAATCCATCTTATTCTCATGTGCCAACACAATACTTTGCAAAAGGAGCACAACCTGATGCATCAAAGGGAGGTAATGTTGATATAGCAAGGGATAAGAAGACTGGTCCTACTAAGGAAACCCATGCTGACATGAATGTAGAACAATTTGGTGAATATGTGACTGAAGAAATCAAAAAAGTAAAGGTAAGTCTTTCTTCTTTTGAGTTATTAAGGGTTCATTATATCAAATATATAGTCCTAGGGTCTTTTAATGCAAGTAAATAATTTCAAGGAGTAACAGTCAATGAGGCAGTAGACCAATCTTATAGTTCATAGGCATCCAAAGGTCCAAAATAGGTGCGACTAGGGGATAAAGGTAAATAAAAAGATAAGAACTAGGTTGCACAAGTTGACACTTAGTTAAGTTGTTCAAGGGAAAAATGGAAACCCCTCCCTTTTTGATTTCTGTTCGTATCTTTGGGAAGAATTTGCACAATTGTCTTCTAGATTCAGGAGCATCTACAAATGTTATTCTTTTTGCTGTCTGTAGAGCAATATGTATCATCCCTACTGCCTCTTAGAAGAAGGTCACCCAATTGGACAAGACAAAGGTAAATATAGTAGGAGAACTGAACATGATCCACATGCAAGTTGCTTCAGATCCTAGAGTACAACAAGTGATTAATATTCTAGTTGTTGATATTCCTGACACTCATGGTATGATTTTGGGTTGAGATTTCACCAAGGCACTAAATGGATACACATCCATGGATCACTCTCACATGTGGTTTCCATGGAAGGAGGTCCCAAATAAAATTGGGATTAAAAGGGAACCCATGATGAAGTATGTAATTATTGAATATTAGAATACTTCGAATGAGATATTAGTGTCAGAAGTCAGTTTAGGAAACTATGTATTGGCTGCCCCTATCTTTGATATAGGAGAGGTCTTCATATTGAAAAGATACTTTAATGAATCCACATTATAATCTAGTTGTTCTAAGGAGATATTTATGTTACAAGACGAGTCTACATCAGAAGCTAGTGGTTCTGAAGCACTATTTGAGCAAATAGAAGAACTTGATGACCAAGAGGATAGATAACTCAACTTATTGAGAAATTTTTAGGAGTTTATCCAAAAGTGTGTGGAGGACCAAATTCAGCTGGGTAGAAATATGAATTTTAAAGAATTTCTTCTCCCTAGTAGGTGCAGAGTCCACAATGCTCCTCATTCGGAGTTGGAATGTTGTTTGTGTCAAACTGTGGTGGAGTAGATACAAAGGTGGATTAATCCAACTCCAGTTGTTAGACTAGATGTACAAAGAATTCAAAATGACCCAAAAGGAAAAATCCTAATACCTCCTGAAGAGCTCCCTGGTAGTAGTAAGGTCGAGGATAACTCAAAGAGATCAGGAATTGATGGTTGTTGGACATTAAGATTTGATGGATCCAAATCAAAGCAAGGTGCTAGAGCAGGATTTGAGCTGATCAACCCTAAAGGTAAGACTTATTTTCCTGCTCATAGACTCCAATTATAGTGCACTAATAATGTAGTTGAGTATGAGGCTCTGGTCCATGGGTTACTAATGACATTAAGGAAGAAAGTTAGGATCTTGCAAGTGTTTGAGGATTCTGAGTTGGTGATCAGACAAGTAAGGAAACAATACTCATGTCATGATAGAAGGATGACCAATTATAAGAATAGAGTATGGGATCTCATTGAAGGATTTGATGCTTTCAACATCCAGTTGATCCCTTGAAGTAAGAATCAAACAGTTGATTCTTTGGCACAAGCAGCTAGTACATTGCAACCTTTATCACTTTTAGGATTGAAGAAGTTTAAAGTGGAACTCATTCCAATACCCTTAGTGCCTAACAATGTCACAAATTTCTAGGTATTTGAAGATGATAAACATATTCTAGATTTCATTAGTAGCTGTGATGTGTTTGCTTGTCAAGTGATTGATGAGGTAGAACCTCAAGAAGCAGAAATGGACTTAGGAGTTATCAACTTAAAGACTAATACTATCCCAAGGGGTATGGTGTGATTAGAATGAATTTTTGATTTGGATAAGATAAAATATTAGGAACAACAAGTGAAAAGGGAATCTCTCAATAACCAATGTGAAACATACAACATGGGAACACAAAATGATGTTAAAAATGTATTTATTGGTAAAGTGTTTACTCCAGGAGAAACAAAAGGGATTATTTAGGCATTACACACCTATTAAGATGTGATAGCATGGAGTTATGAAGACCTAAAGATGTATGATACTTCAATAGTTACACACAAAATCCTCTTGAAGCTGAATATTAAACCATTCAGGAAAAGACAAAGGCCAATTAATGCCCTGCTAGAGCCCATCATCCAGAAGGAGGTGCAAAAGCTACTTTCAACACAGATTATATTTCCAGTAAGAAATTAAAAATGGGTTGCAAACTTGGTTCCAGTGAGGAAGAAGAATGGAGAAATGAAATTATGTGTTGATTTCAGGATTCTTAATAGGGCATCAGAAAAGGATAATTAACTAGTCCCTTCACTAGATGAAGTACTTCAGATTGTCAATGGATCTCAAATGATGTCTTTTCTAGATGGGTATTCTGGATATAATCAATTTATGGTGCCGTATGAGGATAGACATAAGACTGCATTTACTACAAAATGGGGAACTTTTTCCTATAGAAGAATGCCCTTTGGGTTGATCAATGTTGGAGCTACCTTCTAGAGAGCCATGTATATTGCTTTTAAGGACACCATCGATAAGTGCATAATTATCTATATGGATTATTTGATAGTCTTTTCTAAGAGGAGAGGTGATCATATTATAGATTTATGCAAATTATTCCAAAGGGGTAGAGAGTTTGGCATCTCACTTAATCCAAAGAAGTATATTTTTGGAGTTACTAAAGGAAAACTGCTACTACATGTCATTTTAGAACAGGGTATTTCCATTGATCTAGAGAGAGTAGAAGCCATATTAAAGATTCAACTCCCTACAAGTAAAAAAGAGATGAAGTCATTCTTTGGAAAAATCAAATTCATCAGAAAGTTTATTACTAGATTTGCAAAAATAGTAAAGCCCTTGAATGCCATGCTGAAATAGGAGGCAAAGGTTGAATGGAGTGCAGAAGCTAAAGAAGAATTTTTAGAAATTAAGAGAGACATTGCTGAGGCTCCAGTATTGGTAAGTCCTGATTATGCCAAACCCTTTTACATATATTCATTTGATTCAGAACATTCCTGTGCTCGCATGTTGACCCATAAATTCGATCAAGGGAATGAACATCCCATAGATTTTATGAGTTCTCCTTTTAAGGACGTGGAATTGGGATATCCCAATGTAGAAAAGAAGACCTATGCTTTGTTTAGAGTAGTAAATTAGTTCATGCATTATATTCTGAGGAATAAGGTATTTGCCATAGTACCTGATCCTACAGTAAAGCAGTTACTAATGTAGAATGAATTGAAAGAACACAAAGCTAAATGGGTAACCATGCTAAAAGAGTATGATATTGAGATCTAGGAGAGGATAGGGACTGACAAGGATGATGGCTAAAATGGGTCCTGACTTTATAGCTCAGCATTACCACCTCTAGGATGTTTCTCTAGGAGATTGGTATGATGAAATAATCTATTATTTTTTGAACCAACAATGTCCTAAACACCTTAATGTAGTTCAAAGGAGAGATCTAAATTTGAAGAGTGATAGATTTATGATGAAGAGAGCTATTCTATATAAGAGAAATCATGAGGGTGTCTACTTGAGATGCTTAGGGAAGGAAGAAGCTGTGAGAGTGATGATTGAATTTCATGACAGATATGTCATAGGCCATGGGTCAACACCTTCCACTGTAAATAAGATCTTGAGGGTAGGCTATTACTGGCCTACCCTATTTAAAGATGCACATAATCATGTGAGGACCTATCATGTATGTCAAACTATAGCAAGTAAGGAGAAATGTGTAGCCCTCCCACTCCAACCAATCATAGAGGTAAAACCATTTACACTATGGGGAATGGACTTCATAGGTCCAATCAATACACATTCCTCTACAGGCCACAAGTATATTCTTACAGTAACTGATACTAGATGGACTGAGGCTCTTTCATCCAAATAATGCACTTTTGAAGTGGTAATCAATTTCATTAAATCGGGTAATTTTAATCGTTTTGGTTGTCCATTGGCTCTAGTTTGTGATAATGGTCCTACATTTGCATCATTGAATTTTTCTAATTAGGCCTTTGATCATGGAATTATTATAAAATTTACATCCAATTACTACCCACAGGGTAATGGTCTAGCTGAGTCTTCCAATAAGAACCTTTTAACAGTCATTCGTAAGCTATTAGAGAAAAATCCCAAGGATTGGCACACCCAGCTCAAATTTTTCTCTTTGGGCAGACTGTACCAGACAAAATACATCCTTAGGAACCTCTTTGTATCACCTAGTGTATGGTTTGGAACTTGTATTTCCCATTTAGCTAAAGATTCCCACCCTACAATTCATTAATGAATACTATGATGGAGAAGATAAGCATGACTGAAAGGGAGAGCATGGAAAATTTGACAAACTTTGGCTTGGCCCTTATCAGATTGCAGAGATCTTGGGAGATAATGCTTTCCACCTAAAAACTCTCACTGGAGAGGACATCCCACTACTTGTCAATGGGTAGTATTTGAAGCATTATTTCCAGTCTTGAGTTGTTTTTGGCTCTTTCTTTGTACATAGTTAGGTTAGGTTTCCTTTCTGTTGTTTTTATTTTGCTTGGGTTTGGTTTGGTTTTTCTTTGTTTTGCTTTGTTTGTTTTCTGAGTTTGGTTAGAGTAGGTTTTCTTTTGTTGTTTTTTCTTTTTTCTTTTCTCTTTCTTTGGGTTTTCCTGCTTCCTTTTGGGTGTGTTGTACTTGTATAATGAATATGGTTTTGCTGGGGATTGCACTGAGATTTCTTTTACAAGCTTCAATCATCTTTTCAGAGTTAATTGGTGGAATTCCTTTATCTGGTGTCACATATGCCTAGAATTGAAAGGTTACTTGATTAAGTTAAGTATTGGAATGTATTTGGGTCTTATATTTTCACACAAATATTAAAGATTCCATGGTTGCATATGGTCCTTATGAAGTCTAACTGGGTTAAAAATCTTATGTTTTGCTCGAGTACCATTGTGGTTCTCAAACCTGAGAATGAGATTCATTTCTTATAAGGTGAAAGGGAAAGATTAAAAGATATCAAAGAGAATATAAAAAAAAGGAAAGAAAATATTGAAAATAAAAAGAAATATTCACCTTATCAGGATTATCCTAGTATCTCTATCGAGGCTATAGATGCCTAGTTGACAATAGAGATATGCTTGGGAGGACCATAGTGATAACCTTATCGGGGCCATGGATGCCTAACTGGTAGTGAGGCTCTATCTAGGATGCTTTTGGAGTTGGAATATTTATGTAGCCCTATTAGAATAGGTTTGATCCTTATTGTAACTAAGGAAAGGAAATGAATGCATGGACACACACTCTAACCCTGGTACAAGACATGATTGCTTACTTGTAAATTTTGAAACCTTATTCATAAGTGACTTGCTATAAGGACTGAAACCAAAGATTCTTGGTTCTTGATTCCACTTTTTCATTGAAATACTCTAAGGCATTTCCCCAATAGAGTCATCATTTGTTGTGGAGTTCTACACACATACCCCACTTAAAGTAGGGACCCTCTTTGCTTGGTTTTTTGGTTCTTCTCTTTGCTTGCTCTTTTGGTCTTTTGGTAGTTTGATCCTGGATTTTGGTCATTTTGCAATGTTCCTTGATGCTCATCATGTTTATGCAAACACCCTTTCTCAATAACACTTTGAAAATCACAAGTTTTGGTTCAATTTTGGGTTTTTAATTGGTTTTGGGATTTTCCTCCTTTGGCGGATTTCCTCTGTTGCCTTGAAAACTCGATGGAGGTTGTTTTTGCACTGTTTTTGGGGATTTTGGTCCTTTGTAGAATTCTGTGTCAATCAAATTTTCCTGAAATTCCTTTTCTACCTCGGATTCCAGAACTCGTCTTGAATTTCCTTGTCATCATAATAATGGATCATGTACAAACTCTGTAGTTGTGTTTAATGAGGTTTGAGGTAGTTTTTATGTTGCGAGTCAATTGCATTTTGTCCTAATTGATTTTGAGGGAGCTCAATTGTGATTTCTTGGCGTGATTAGTGTTTGGACTTGAAAAGTTTTGGGCTTGGTCATGGGTTTCTTGGCATTTTCATTGTTGTTGATTTCTCATGCGCATCAGGGCTTGCTCTCGGCCGTTGATTATCACCTGTTTGCTTCATCAATGGTATGTATCCATTGCCCTACTTTTGATTGATGAATGTGAATTTTTCTTTGGCTTGTTGAGCGTGCTTAGGTTTAACTTCAGTATTTTGAGGGGGCTTTGTAATTTGGCTAGGGATTTTTATTCACGTTTTGACTTCCCCATTTGAATTCGATGTTGCCCCCTTTGCTCGTCTTGTAATCTATTGTGCCTTGCCCTGCTTGTTTTACTTCCATTCGAATTTGCTTCTCTGAGTGAGTGGATTGAAATTGTGATGGCGTGTTCATCTTCAAACCCTAGGGTTTGATTTTGAACTCATTATCTGTACTGTTAGATCACCCTTTGGAAGAGTTAGAAAGTTAAAACCATTGATGAACAGTTTGAAAATGTAAATTTGAGCTTGAATTCCCAAAATCATGATGAGTCAATCGATTTAGGCAAAAACCTTTTGAAGTCAAAGATTCCGGATTTCAAATTTTGGGGTTTTAGAGTTTCGGAGTTGGAGTTTCAAAATTTTGAGTATTTGGGGGTTTCGGGCATATTGAGGATTTCTTCCACATTAGGAATTTCATGGATTTCCTTTGATTCATCATCTTCCCAAAGTTTGCGTAAAACTATGAAATTAGGCTTATTTCGTGAAAATCCACCGCCTCAAGATTTCCCTGGATTCCGTCACCTCTTCATTTGTCTGAAAAGTGCTAAGTCTTGCTAACTTCGCAAATTTATGTCCCTGACAGAATTCCCCAAAAAATTGTTAGGAATGAAGAATAAAGGGAATGCATGAATTAACTATTAATGAATTGGCATTACATGATTGATTTGGGATAATTGGAAGATATGTGGAAATGTTTCTTGAGTTTTTCATGATGATTGAGATGATTATGAATGTTTCTTTGGGTTTCCATTGCTAAAATCCACCTGTCTCAGAATTCCCTAAAATTACTTTCTAGATTGATTTTGTGAAGGGGTGAAAAGCTCGAACTTTGAGAAAGGATGCTTGATGTTATTTTTAGGGGATTCTGATTGATTGTTTCTATTTCTTTGGTGATTGGAATACATTTATGATGAACTAACTTGGATTCTTATGCTATGATAGGTATTGATTATGGTCTCTTGAATGTAGGCTAAATCAAGCAAGTTGTATCTAGAAGAGATAACGGTAGGGTAGTGGATCCCAGTGATGAGGGAGCATTTGTCATCTCAGAAACATAAAGGATCAAGATGGATATAAAAATAAATTTTCCTAAGACCAAATTGTCTTTCTTGTGGTCAGGAGTCACTAATGCTAATGTACGAAAATCAGATTATGAAGAATTCAAGGCAAGAATGGTCATGAAGGATCCCCCATTGTTGGCCAAAAGAATGACAGAGTCAGGATTGCCTCATGTAGCTGGGTTTCCCCCCATAGTTCAGTGTTATGAGTTGGTTCTAGAATGTGCTAGAAATTATGACAAGGGTACACAGAGGGTGATTGGTCCACAAAGTAGAGTGTTGGCTAATTTCTCTCCTCCTTCAGTGGCACAAACCTTTGATATACCTAACCGATCTCATGTGGTAGGCCTAGATCTGGATGTGGCTAGGAAATACTATGCATATGATACAAATAAGGCTTTGTAGGTCATCAACTCTTGGATGGAGAAGCCTATGCCCCATATCTCCAAGTTACCTAAACAACTGTTCAGGGAAAAATTCAAAGTAGAGTACTATGATGCCATCATACTCCTTAGCAGGGTTGTAGGTTTGAAGACTGGAGGGATCTTTGAGGACTAGATGTTTTATGTCATAGTAATAATAGAGCAGAAAAAACTGATTATCATTAGGCAGGTATCATCAATGCTATGATACATGAACATCTATGTAATGTGTTGCAGACCAAGAGTTTTACCATGACATCTTATCTAATTTATGCCTTGGCAAGGGTTCATCCATATAAGGGATTAAGCACTAAAGGGGTGTTTGGACAAGATGTGATCTATGAGGTGTACCCACAACTACATTTGGGTGGATCAAGCTATAGAAGGGTGAATGATGCATTCACCATGTATATCACAAGGCTACTATAGGGAGTAGAGCATGTAAGAATTTTTGATGTAACCAAGGAGTTAATACAAAGGTATGGGGGATGGTTTATCCAGTTCCCCACCTTTTCATATATTAGAATTGATGGTTGTCAAAGGGCCCCTTATAGGCTACCAAGCTATCAAACAGACCACATCATACTTCTAGAAGTCACTAGACAAATTTTAGCCTTTGACAATATTTTGAAGAAGGACATGCATAAAACTGGCTTTGTGAATGAATTTCCTTTAAGGATAGGTACTAGTGAGGTCTATCCCTAGTTGATATTATCACACTCTACTGAGGAAGAAATGAGTACTTTGGGCTTGGCATTCCATACGACGAGCCCCAGATTTGATAGGACAGGAGAAGCTCAAAAGAAGGCAAGTAGGGATTTCAAGCATAGAGATGACATTAAAGATTAATGGGTAAATTTAAAGGATGAATTTGAGGTCATGAAGAAGAAATCGTCCAGTTTTCTTGCCCATTTAATCAGGTTGTTGAACGTTAAAGTCATTCCTGATCAGTAGGATGACTATGGAGAACTGATACAAAATCATGACTATGAGCGCATCAAGGATAAACTAGTGGGAAGAATTGATTGGTTGGAGGAAGATAAAACTGAGTTGGAACAAATCAATGCTCCTATGATCAAATATACCAAGTTGTGGATCAAACATAAGGTATGGGAGATGGACAACAAAATAATGTAGTACACCTATGATCTGATGGGAAATATGGAGTCCCAATCTACCTCCGAAGATGAGGAGCAAGATCCAAAGGGTAAGGAGAAGGTGGGGTCTCCCTTCAAAGTCAAGATTAAGGTTCCTTAGATAGAAAAGGAGATAGGAGAGAGGAGGAAACTAATTTCCAAGAGAAGGAATAAGGTTTCCAAGAAAGATAAGTTTGTTACAGAGGAAGAACCACATGATGAGGGTGAAAAGGGTGATGTCCCTGTGCCAAAAAGAAGAAGATTGGTCGAGACTACAAAGAAGAAAGATGATGAACCTTCCAAAGGGGCAGAGGATACAAGTATGTAGGTGATAGAGGTAGACAAATCTGATGGAAAGACATAAGTTTATGCAAGGAAATCAAGGACTCCTTCTCCAAAGGATAATCTATTGTAGGTAGATGTTTCCATAGGTGCTCCTATGACAGAACAATGAAAGGATGCCTCTCCCCTTCCTAAATCACAAGATGTGCAAAATGAGTCCCTAGAGGTAGATAGTAGTGGTCACCAGGAGGAGGATGTGGAAGAATTTAAGGAGGGAGAACTCTCTAGCATTGAGGTAGAGATAGAAAAGATCATACAGTCTCGTTTGGTGAGTTATGAAGATTCATTTGTTGATGCAAGGAGGGACAAGTCTCTAGGAAAATAAGAAGTGCCTCAAAGGACTCCTCCATCAGTGCATGAGGAGGGTTAACATAATATGGAAAATAATGGTAATCCGGGGCAAGGCAAGGAAGGAGACAGAGGAGAGAAGGTGAACAATATGAATGTTGATTCCTCCATAAATGAAACTGAGAAAATAACACATTTGAAATGAACAAAAAATTGATGCTCCTGTCCCTAGCTGGATGAATGAGAGATTGAAGAGTAAGGAGATTATTGTGGATGATAACCCTCTGAATTGGAATGATTTATTAGCCAACATAGGAAAGGGAAAAGAAAAGAAGAAGGCTGAGGTTATCTCTAGGATTGAGAGAGATGGGGCCAATAACCATGTGATCCACATTGCCACTCCTGCTCTTGACAAGAATAAAGATGAGGTAATTGGCCATGATTATAATAATCATACCATCAGTCTTGGGCCTACCTCTATGATACATGCAATTGTAGAGTTTTGAGGATCCAGTGTTGCAATTTTTGGGAGATTGAACAAGGAGATACAAGATAAACAAGAATTAAAGAAGGAGAATGAGAAGTTAAAAAGATATTTTTAGGATCTCATGAGGCCTTTGCAATCTATCTCTTCATCATCTGTAGTAGGTCTTCTACCCGAGGAGACCATCACCGAATTGGAGAAGATGAAAGACACTATAGAGGTTACCCACGAATGGCTGTAAGGAGTGAGGAATAGAGGAGATGAAATGATTAAGGACATTCTGCCCACTTGTGGTGATGCCCATAGATATTTTGACAAGTTGCAAAATGTGCTAGGGCAGGACAAAAATGGTACATATATTCTCGTACATAAATTGAAAACAATCATGGACTACATAGAAGAAAAGGTAGTGAGTGATAAAATCCTACCTTCTTTAAAGGCTTCACAACCTTGGGAATGGTACAAATTGCTATAGATTAATTAGAGGGTTTTGAAGAAAATTCATAAACAAGAGCAGAAAATTGGGAATACATTGAAGGATATTTCTAGCAAGGGTATTCCATTCTTTGAGATTATGACTAGGAGAAAGAGGTTTGCATCGAAGCACCTAATTCTGGAGCAACTAAGGGAATGGTAGCATGAGATCTATGATTTGGTTGATGGTGGCCCAATTATTGTGAACCAACTTGATGATGTGGCTACATATGTTGCTATCATGGAGAAATATCAAACCCTAAGGGTGGAATGGGATGAAGTCATCAAGAAATCAAGGGAAGAAATTAAGTCTCTTGATAGAAGGTTCAAAATATTAAATACTCCACCTTTGGATGATCTAGAGGAAGTTTTCCTTAGCGTTCAAGATAAAATAAGTCAAGGGAAAGAAAAAGGGCCAACTAATGCGTGAATTCCTCAAAATTTGTGCTTCCCATTATTAATTTCCAGCCTTCACATGCATTGGATCAAATTATAAGGAGATTTTAGGCCTACTTGGAGAGGAGCCTCAAGCATTTAATAAAGTTTTATGGTTTAATTTTGGGGTTGTTCTTTCTTTGGCTGACTTGTTTTAGGCTGAAATTTATTTGTAACCCTAACTTGGGATAACATTCTCTATAAATGTGGCATGTGGCCTCATTGTTGTGAAGTAGTAGTGCTAGAAGATTAGAATTTTCATCAAGTTAAGCAATAGAGAAAAGTTAGAAGTTAGTCTATTTCGAAGCAAGTGCTATAACAAAAGATACTTGAATTGTTGATACTGCTGGATGAATTCAATACAATTGGAGACATTTTGCTTTGGTGGCCTCTCTTGGATTAATTTACCTTGCATGGTTCTGGTTATTCTATCTTTCCTAATTGATTTTAAATTTGGAATGAATTATGTTAGATTTAGAATTAAGCGATTTGATGATATTTGTGGTTGGATGCTTGGAATGTTGTAGCAATTCCTGATCCATACTCTTGACAACTTATTGATTGTAGGTTGTTGTGCAAAGTTAGCATGTATCTTATAGTTGTGTCCTTAGTTCAATTGTGGGTTTGTTCATTTCAATTTCAAAATAAGGGTTGACTTAAATGAATGTTCATAATCTAAAAATCTTTGATTCCCTAGAAGATTGCACTATTTTTGTGAAATTAAAGGTTAAACCTAGGTTAAGCAGAAGTTAGTTTTGAGGAATTGGTCCATTTCAACATCTTGTCATCAGTGCTGTTGATCTGAGGATTAATTTCAAGCTTAGGATTTCTGAAACCCTAATATTTTTCTATTTCTTTGAATTTGAGTTAGGGTTAGATTTAAGAATTTAGAGTATCAACATATTGCAAAATTTGATAAAGTTCCGGTATTTGTTTTGTAAGGTCCCTTTGTGATTACTAGAATTTTCACATTTATCATTAAGTTTTTTGAAGCATTTGTCAAGACCTGACATTAGAGACCTTGGGGTTATCTCTTGAGGCCTGCTAATAAAGATTTACCTTTCAAGAGAGATAGGATATCATATTCTATCCGAGTTGTTGCTGTGCAGAAAACACCATCAACAAACCCTAATTGCTAGAATGAAAATGAATATTGTGAATATCACCATGGAAAAGGATATAAAACTTCATCTTACTGGATACTCAAAAATATCATTTAGGAACTTATTGAACGAGGAGACAATTTAGTAGATAACCCACAACCTAAAACCTATGTTGATCATACCATATTCAAAACTCCCTTGCAAGACCATGGGAAAGGGAAGGCCTCCAGTTCAGGTAACAATAGTACTAATTATTCCAATATTTCACATTACTATAGTAACATCATTAATCACATTCAAGCCTTTGATAGTCATGTTGCCACCATTCCCATTAATAATAAGAGTTTAGAATGTGTTGTCACTACCTACAAAGCTAAGGTAACCCTTCAAGGGGTTGCCTCTAATCCATAGCCAAAAATTCAATACAACCTCCTTGATCATCTAGGGAAGAAACCTGCACAAATATATATTCTTGAATTGCTTCATATTTCCCCAGACCATAGATCCATCCTAGAAAATCCTTTCAAGATACATTTGTCCCTTCTAACCTAAATTTCAATTATTTTAGGCTATGATAAGATCTATATCTACACCACACCATATCACCTTTTCTAAACAAGAATTTTCCATAGAAAATCCAAATCACAATGATCCACTACACCTTGAAGTTTCCATTAATAAACATAAAATTAGATGAGTCTTGGTAAACGGTGGAGTAGGTATGAATATATGCACCCTAAAATTGGTGAAAGCATTGGGATACTCTGAGGCTCACATAGATAAAACTAAAACAATTGTTATCAATGCTTATGATGATGATGAACGCTCATCTAAAGGATTAATTACTCTACCTATAAGGGTTGAACCTACTATTCATAATACAATGTTCCATGTATTGGATATGGACCTTCCCTATAATCTCCTTCTAGGTCACCCATGGATTCAAGCTATGAGAGATGTACCTTCTATCAATCGCCAATGCCTCAAATTTTCATATGATGGCATTGATATTACTATCCCAAGTAATCCCAATCCTTTCCAGTACTGTTCCAACTTAAGAGGAACCACAAAATATCAAATTCCCATCAATCGAGAGGCTTCATCTTCCACTTGATCCCACTAAATCAATCCATATGACCTTGTCAAATCATCCATTCCATTTACAACACCTTCCAAAACCAAGGTTTAGATCTAAGACAAAGGCTATGGAGAATAAAACGTGCAAAGATTATTTTAAGTGGGAAAATTTCCTAAGTCACAAAAGTATTTTGGAAAACCTCATCCTATGCCACCTAAAATTACTATTTGTAACCCTCATGCCACCTTCATTAAATGGGGGGAATTGAGTAAAGAACCCATTGGTGAGGACATTTCCACATGGATTTACAAGGATGAATGAGACATTGAGCTTAAGAAGCTACCAGTTGAGCAATATCCAAAAGGATTTGAACTTATGAAACAAAAGGGATATGATGGACATAGTGGTCTTGGACTAAAGAAGAATGGAATGATAGAACCAATACTACATCCTCATCGACCAAAGTACATTGGGATAGGGTTCGTACCTGCAAAAGTGTGTGTTCTTGGTACTAAGTTGACCTTGAGTGAGAGTGTTAATGTTTCAGATGAAATCAAGACATCTGAGGAAGAGGATTTTCATTATGGGGGTACCAAATCTAATTAAAGTATGAACGAGATTCATGTACAACCAGTGATTATGAACTAGACAATATCTTCCAAGAACTTAACCTATCCTCATCCTTGACCAATATCATGGTTATTAATATCTAGATAGATACCTTTTGGGAACCAGATGAATCCACTTCTGTCTTTACCATATCTTCCTACACATTGAAACTTGACAATACTGATGATGGCTTACCCCTTGTTTACCCACAACTCATAGATTGGGACTAGCAAGGACTGCCAAGTTTAAACAAATTTAAGAATGTCGAAGAAAAATTTCCGAGTTAATGGGACTTCGTGAAGGTATACCAAGTGGGATCATAAAGTGGATTCATCATAAAGCTTGAAAATGCAACATATTTTGGAGAGGCTACTCCCTCTAGTTGTAAAAGTGAGAAAAATGATAAAAGCGATAAAAATAAAAAGAATAGGTATCTAGGTGAAAACTAAAAGGCTCCTTTAGACCATGAAAAATTAAAAATAAAGGACGTATTCGAAGGTGAAAATATTTTTGAGGCACCTAATAATGGAGGGATGGAAAGTCTCCCTATTGACCAAGAGAGATTTCCATTGCTAATAGAAGGTTTCGAAGAATTCAATCTTGGGACCAAAGACAATCTTAGAATCGTTCAGTTTGCATCATCTTTGACCATGGAAGAAAACTAGAGTTCATTACATTATTTTTGGAGAGACATATCAAATTTTCATGGTCATATGCTGATATGCCTAGATTGGACCTCAAATTGGTTCTACATCATTTACCACTACTTCCAAATGCTAGACTTGTCAAACAAAAATTAAGAAAAATGCATGCACAAATCGTACTCTTGGTAAAGGTTGAGTTGAAGAAACTTCTAGATGTTGATTTTATTCATCCCATAGATTATGCATAATGGATTTCAAGCCTTGTCCTATCACTAAACCAATTGGCGGTATTAGAATATGTACAAATTTTAGAGATTTAAATAAGGTTTGTCCTAAGGATGATTTCCCACTACCTATAATTTATATCATGTAGTAGACCTCACAACATTATATGAGATGTTATCACTTATGGATGGTTTTTTTGGATATAATCAGATCAAAATTGCTGCAAAAGATCAATACAAAACAACCCTCACATGTGCTTAAGGTACCTTTTTCTAGAATTTAATGCCTTTTAGAATCAAGAATGCTAAAGCAACATATCAGAGGGCTATGACAACCATATTTCATTATTATATGCACATGCTTATGGAAGACTATGTTGATGACTTATTGAAAAAATATTTGACAAGATATGGTCATCTTAGAGTGTTAGACATGATTTTTAGAAGACTAGAGGACTATAAGCTTAGATTAAATTCAAAGATGTGTGTGTTTTGGGTCTAATCAGGAAAATTAATGGGATACATCATCTCTCATAGAGGAATTGAGTTTTATCATGCAAAAGTAAAATCAATCATAGATATACCACCACCTACAAATATTAGTCAATCATGGACTCTACAAGGAAGATTATATTTGATCTGAAGGTTCATTGCCTAGCTAGCAGACACAATTCATCCATTTCAACATTTTTTATGCAAAGGAGTTCTCCTTATATGGACCAAACATTGTCAAGAAGCATTCCAACAAATAAAATATTATTTATTGTCTCCTCCATTTCTTATGCCTCCTATTGATGGAGGACACTTGATTCTATTTATCAACCATTATATTAGCACAAGGGACATTGCTAGCACAAAATTATAATGATGGAAAAGAGAAAGCTATCTATTATATTAGTTGAAATCTAGTAGGATATGAGTTTAACTATAGTCCCATTGAGATAACATGCCTTTCAGTCATTTTCATTGTGCAAAAGTTGAGACATTACATGTTGAATCACAAAATAAAATTGATAGCTAAGATTGACCCTTTGAAGTATCTATTGAGAAAAGAAACTTTGACAGGCCGATTAGCAAAGTGGGTCATGATTCTCAGTGAATATGACATAGAATATGTTGATCGTAAAGCAATAAAAGGACAATTAATAGTAGACCATCCTCTTGTGTCTGACTTTCCTGATGAATCTATCTTTGCAATAGAAACTACCACAACATGAAAATTGTACTTTGATGGATCCTAAGCAAATCATGGTTTAGGGGATGGAATTCTTTTTATCACATCTCAAGGGGATTCCATTCCTATGTCCTATAGAATATAATTTCCATGCACAAACAATATGGCCGAATCTAAAATATTCACCAAATCCTATATCTACAACAAACCTATTTTTAAACACACATATAACTTTGAAAATGCCTTCGTTCATTTCCCACAATATAATAGGTTCAAGTGTGAACAAAACTCCATTAATTTTAGGGGTTAAAAATAGGGAAATTTTTACTCTTTCAACCTAAGAAACACGATCTAATAACAATTTAAACTATATTTTATATCCATAATAAAATATTTTACATAATACTAAGAGACTAAACTATGCAAACAAATATTTATTATCTACAAATTCAATATAATAGATAAACATACAATCACGATGAGACAACATGTACCTATGAAAATATGCATGCGAAAAAACCCATAATATAAAAGAACTCACAAAATTAATATATTATTTCATTAATAATGATGATAATACACTTGTAGAGTATCCACATAAGGCTTTTGAACCATCACGGTCCCTAATTGCATTTTGTATGAACAAGAAAATAAGAATCATGTAACCACACATAACAATCCATTATTTCTCTTGTCACATATAAAACTCACAATATATTCTCAATTCAACCATACCCAAGCCAAAGGTTATGATAGACAAGATAAAAAAATAGTCATGTTCTTACTTTTAGATAAAATCTTGCACAAAAAAAGCAAGTAGTATTACATAAATCATGTGCTTCTAAACCATGAATTTCCAAAACCATGCTCCCTTTATTTACCATTTGGTACTATATCTTCATAATTTTAAACATTTTATTATTTTCAACCCACATTAAATATTTATCCCAAATTTCCCAATATTACATACAACATACAAAGTGTCTCCAAGAATAGCTAAGTCATAAAAGAAATGTATCCCTATATTTTGTAGGTGGAATAAAAATGAATATTAATTTTATATTATAAGCATTATGCAAGGTCTACAATACATTATTTTAAAATTTAGATATTTATTGTATAACCCTAGTTTTAAGGATATTTTAGGGGATTAAATTATATTTTTATGTTTTTAAAGGGTTGAAGAATACGTTTTCTTGCTTCTAAAGGTGTTATGATCAAGGAGATACTATTGCATTGTTTGGATGTATCCATGTGTAAGTAACATATTTTATTGGATTACATAAAAGGAATGAGGTCACATTTACTTATCTATTATAGTTTTGTAGTATTTTAGATATATTATAAACCTTTTCTAGTGATCTTCTCTTTAATGCATATGTGATATTTCTAATTAGGCATATATGCTATGTAGATTTAATTATGTGACATGTGTCTTGTCTTATTACATATTTTTTAAGTCTAGTTCTTTATTGAGACTCATATGATCTCTCTCTTTCTCAATCTCCCTCTCTTTCTCTCTCTCTCACACACATACATTTTTGTATCATTTCTCAATGAATAGGCACTAGTGTTTGCTTGTGAATAATAAAATGTTTTTTCTAAAAAATATTCTTATATCCTACTTGGTATTTTAGGATTTGATTAATCCCTATGAATATGCATAATTTATTTTTATTAAAAAAACCAATCTTATGTAGTTCATATCTTATACACTTTTATAAATTTATGCATGTATATAGTATTTCTATTTTAATTAACTCAAAAAATATATTTCTATTAAACTTCATGAGAGATTGTGATTTTTTTTTTATAGAGAGGATTATGAAATGTGAACTCCTAGTCGCATGTAAGGTAACCAAGTCAAGGAGATTGATATCAAGGACGTGTTTTATATACCATAATGTTATATGAAAACTATTGTAGTTATCTACTATATTAAAGGCATTTAGTTATTCAATATTTACATCTAATACAATGAGAACTTAGTGAAATTTATTATGTTTTTTATATATAGAGCATGATTTGTTGAATTCCTATAGTTACCATTTCTCATCTTGTAGATTTAACGAGAATAATAAATTAATGTGATACTAATAAAATAAGAACATCAAAATGACAATCTCTATCCTAGAGGAGGTATATAATTCTAACACTTTTTTATGATATCCATTATAAGATTCACATCTCATGCCACAAAATCTAAAGGAAAAGGTAGAGTATTATACTATTCTAAATTATAATTGATATCATCATATCTGTAAATTTCTAGAAAACCAATAAATCAATGATACAATCCTTAGAATATTTGTTACTCATTTCACATAAAATGGTAGAAAAAAGTTAAGAATTATTTTAGTATTTTGGATTGAAAATAGATAGAAAGAAAGATAAGACTAAATAAAATTCACCCAATATTAATAAGATTATACCATCTACATTTATGAAGAACACCAATCATCATGTATGTTATCATGTGCAAAATTTACTACAAGTTACATAGCATTATAAGATCTATCATATACTGTACATGTGAATAGGAGCATACCCTTCATAATTAGCTTTAATATGTGAGACTATAGAGTAGAGATTTGGATAGACCATGTAGCATGAATTACAAATAAATTATTTCTCATTAAAGAACCAATTTAGAAAAAAGAGGCACAAATTATTACATCTTTAGTGCAATACAACAATTTTTATGATTAAACATACAAGGGAGACATCTCACTACTCACACAAACTCTTTGGTCCAAATCAATGGAGAGGAAGTGTGAAGATGTAAGTCATGAAACTACCCAAACATTGAGTTATAGAACTGTATAAAATTATGTGTAGAGATATGAATCCCTTAAAAAATGTTTAAACATAAAATATTAAAAATTAATAGAAAAATCTTAGGATTAATGAGAATATTATTAAATTTATTATAGAATAAATTTTAATAAAAAAAAAAGTGACAAGTATAAGGTGATCAAGATAAATTAATATTAAATCCACATTATGATGCATGCTCTTCTAAAACAATTAAATTGACATAAAATATAATACCAAAGTAACATGTAGTCTATTCTATTACAATTATAATTTTACTATTGAGGATTTACTAAAATTATATAAGTTTTAACCTTATCTTCTGTTAGAGAGATACATCACTTAGGAGGTAATTCATTTTTTAAAATTTGAAAGTTAAGTAAAATTGATCGTTAGATTTAAGATTAGTTGCAATCATGTAATGATTGATTATATTTGAACAAAATGAAATTCCATGTTCATCCTAACCTTACAGATTTATCACTACTCTCTTTCTTAAAAGTCAATAATTTAAATGTCCAAAATAATTGGTATAAAAAAAAATGAAATGTCAAAATATAAATTGAGTCAAATATAAGCTCTTATAATTTATTTTCAATGTTAAAATGAGAGGAAATCCCTCTTTTTATAATAACTTTGTATACAAAAATTAGTCATTGGTAGAATACAATTTCAACTCAATTTTTTTTTTTTAAGTGCACTACTCATGATATCACACTAATATCAACATAATAGTTAGTGAAGCTAGATAAATATGGTCAAGTTCATTATGATATATGTTAAGATATTTTCTTTTAAAAATATATAATAGAAAATGTCCCATGAATTAATCATAGTTTCTCATTTTTTTGTGGTTGTAATTATAAATTTAAAATTAAAAAGTCAATATTTATGATTTATTAGTTGTGAATTTATATTATAAACTTGACTTTCTAATATGAAAACCTTTTGAAATTACATACATTCTATTGAATTAGCTTGAAAATAATTCTATAAATTTAATTTATTTAATTTACTTTGTAATATCTTCTAATGAATTTATATTATAAATTTTATGAATTTTTTAATTTCAAGATTAATAATAATCTTATAACTGTTTTTAATTTAAAATAATTTAATTCAATATTGAATAATTAAAATAATCTAACACATGTAAAAATAATAAATTATTAATTAATTCAGAAACCATTTAATATAATAATTAAAACCATTATAATTATTAAAGAAAAAAACCTCACTGGAACTTTTATGCTATTCCACTATGCTCTCCTCAAGTACTATAATAGTAATTACTAATTATAGTTAAACATCTATACTTACAAGTCGGGTGGAACCGAGATACCCAGAAGGTAAGTAGTACCTTCAACTGCGATGAAGATTGTATACTTCATCTTATTTTAGTATACTATTAATATATCCATACCGTCTTTGAATTAAGACCCAAAGACTACAACAGTTCTAATAGATCCATCTGGGCATGATCACATATACTTAAGAAGTGGAAGCAGCAGGTAAAATGAAACTGTAAAGAATACAGTCTCGGATGTTGTCACGAACCTTAATATAACGTCGAAGCAGACACTCTCTAGTAAAGCCAGCCTTTTCGAGCACCCTCTGCGAAGGGAGATTCTCAGGCAGTATCATGGCTTCTATGCGTCTCAGTCCAGGAAGGTCGGAGAACCCGGCCTGTACAGCGCGCATGACAGCTTCAGTAGCAATGCCAATGCCCCAGTAGTTTCTGCTTACGGCGTAGCCCAGCTCGGCGCGGCAGCTGTGAATTCCGGCGCCCTGCTTGAGCAGGACGTGACCCACGGCCTTATCATTAATGCAGATGGCCCTGAACCAAGGGTGAGGGATTATAACTGTCATCAAAAACTGCCTCGCGCTTTCAATGTTGGTAAAGGTTTCCCATGTCATGAACCGGGTCACTGCATCGTCTCCCGCCCATCCATAGAAGTCATCGAGGTCACCCTCGCGGAAAGGGCGTAGCGTGAGCTGCAGCGTTTCCGAGGCTCCTGGCGTGTAGCCGTGCAGCTGCTTCAAACCATTGTGAATCAACATCAGGTTTGCGCACAGAATGTTGCGGATTGACGCCATGCTTGTGGATATTGTTTTCAGGGCGGTGTGAAGAGATGTATCTCAGGGGGGTTGGTTTTATAGGCATGGTGGACTGCTCCAACGTCGAATATGTCATGTGGTCGGCATGGCTGTTAAGTGGTCTGCGAAAACCTACCCGAATTGCAGTGTACCACCCCACAACTAGACCACTGATTAAAACAGCTTACTATGTCGTTGGGGTTAAACCCAAGATTGGTTCTGCGTGTTTATCAACATATGTTGTTAAGGATCAGTGACCCATCAATTTACGAAATGTTATCAATTTGAAGATTTTACTCCCACCCCCCACTACAAAGAAAAGTATGTCGGCATGTAGGACCTACTAGATCTAAATATAGATTGTACAGACTACGACTTAACGTCACAAAAAGATTATGCACATGCTTTCCAATTAGAAGGAGACTGTGGATCATTTTAAGAATTTGAAGAGTTCAAGCAATAGGATAAAAGACAACCTACCTGTTTAAGGTATTATGAATTAGAAACACCATATACATTTTTTATTTAAGAGGTAGAGGCGTGATGATAGAAATGTCCGTGTCATTTTAAGTATGAGAAGGCCATCTAACGTGTCTTTGAATGGAAAAGTTCAATTCTTGTCTTAGGAGGTTAGAAAGATTATGAAGGCGACTCTTCCAAGGATTAAGAAGTTTTTAGATGCACTTAAACTTAAAACTACACTTTTAGCTTGAGCTTAGATTTGGAAATAAGCAAAGTTGAGAATATGACCTTTTTACTAAGAGAAAATATTCCCCTCCTTCTAAATTGAAAATAACAACATTCTTAAACATTATAGAGTTGAAAGAGAATGGAATCTATGAAAATATTTCATTTGGTAGTAGTGTATGAATGACACTAAGCCATATCCCTAAACAACACAATTCTCCAACAAAAATGTTCATAATGAAAGGCTGAGTAAGAGCCATGCATCAAATTCCAAGCACTTTGGGAACACAAGCAAATACAAAAAAGATGCTTGAAGATGTCAAGCCTATTGAGGTGAGACATCTTAGATGAGAAATGCCAATGTGGGCAAGACTATTACTAAAATATAAGCTTTAGTAGACCAAACACCAAAGACAATTTGAATTTTAAGCTTGAGTTTGAGATGCCATATTTTCTTAAGCCTATAGAACCAAATTTGAGGACCAATTTAAACCCCAATAGTGATTGAACTGGTCAAGGGCTAAAGAGAAGTAACTCATAACCTTGTCTAAAAGGAAAGGGGTATAATTCTTCAAGATAGTATCAAAATTCCACTACTAATAATTCATGTTAGTGGTAAAAGAGCTTTCATACATCTAGTTGGCATTTATCTAGTTACTAGACCTACTAGACTTATTAACAATAGCTTATGTTCACTTAATGATTTAGTTGTCTCACCTCATAGACACATGGCACATGGTCTTACACTTGTCCCAAGTTTCCTACATTTGTCACATCTCTTGGAGGATTAGTCAATGTTTTACTTTCACCTTCCTACTTCCACCTTGTCCTACATATACAAGGAGATCACTATACATTTACACACATTTTTATGATATTTTCTTGTCTAATTCTTGTTGCATGCATTCTCTTGTGGATGTTCTTAAATTAATTATTAATAATTTTCTACACCAACATTATATCAAAGTGTTGAATTACAGGTTTCTTCTTAGTATTTTGTGAACCCAATGGTAAGCCCTATCAATCAATCACCATTGATCTAAATACACATCGTCATTGAGTTTATAAGGCCCAAGAATCAAATAATATAATTTTATTTAAAAAAAATGGTAACTTTTAAATTTTACAAATTATTTATCTTTGTACCCTACAACACCATACATTATTTGTATGGATTTGCATCTCTATATAATATATAAATTTTAAATTGTAAAAAAAAAATAGTAGAGAGGGCCTCAACTCAACCACCATCTTCAATATTATGGTGACCATTCTTTTGGAGAGATTACTAACATTTATAAGGATTACTTGTTTTCCTTGTTTGGTCCCTAATCACCGTATTTTTCTATGTTTGTGGCCTATTCTTAGTTCTTACAAGTCACGAGAAGAATTTGTGTAGGCTTAATCTACTTAGTTGATATCATAGGTTAAAGATTTTTATAAGATTTGACAAGGGTCAGAAGGCCCATATGTGCTAACACTTTTTTCAAGTGTGACCAATTTTTTTTAAGTGTACAAGATTCATCATGGGAGCAAGTCTAAATCACTAAATCAATAGAATTTCATATTTTCTTAAGATGTTAAATCTATAATTTTTATCTCCTTTTCATTGGTTGGTAGAGACTAAACTTGACATTTATAGTTTGAAAGAAAGATTCCCTAATTTTCACACTCACTACCTATGAAATCTATTGACCAATATTTCTTTGTTTTATTCATAATTTTCTTTATTTTATAGGCTACAAGGTTTTCACTAATGTGAACATACCACAAAATGGGCATGTAATCCTTTATGCATGCATATAACAAGTCCTAATCTCCATTTTATTTGAGAAATATCAAAGGCCTCTTGTTTAGAGTATATTTCTTATCTATAATTCTTACATACATATTTATGAATTCTATAATTTGGGGAAAGATTAAATCATTTGAAGCTACCCTATTGTTGTGAAATAAAATGTTCATTAAATCCTAATGGATTAGCAACTCAATATAATTCCTTCCTTGAGTATGGCCAATAGAGGAGATCACTTGTTGCATCATCTCTAGTTTTATTTAGGAAAGACCTGGTATCATTTTTGTTGGCCTTACGAGATATTTCTCACCATTGTGCATGTTAATATACATAGTAGAACAAATACAACAAGAGGACTAGTTGTGCATTGTTAGATTCTAGAGTACTACCTATTTTAGCCTCCACTAGATAAGGCCAATAATGGGGATAGACAATGTTGTATTTTCTTGATCTATGATGGTTGCAACAATTGCCCTCCTTTGCACACCCTTTCCAACAATTAGAAGGTGACCTTAGACCATGCCAATATATCATCTTTTTTATTCTAAGCCATAAAAGTATAATTTCTCATTAACTTCTAGCCATCTTATTTAGTCACCACCCTTTTTTTTACCAAACCACTAGTAGTCATATTCTTGTAAAGAAAGGCCTTTTTAATAATTTTATCATAACTTACAAATGAGGCATTCATTTCACAAATTTATAGTTAGTAGAAATTTGGTTCAATCACCAATATAATGGAAAAATTAATTTCTCAAAACCAGAACTTTTTAGCTATAATTTTGACCTCTAAAATCAAGTGTTGTTTGTATAATTTTTAACAAGACACAATTTTCATCCTAATTATAAAAATTGGAACCTTTTTTTTTTAATTTATAAAAACTGTTAAGGATTTTAAATTTGTAAATAAAATTCATATTTGAATATCCATATTTTATCAAAATTTTAAAATATCGAAGAGTTATAAATAGATAATTTTGGTATCCAACCTTCAAATAATTTGTAAATCTTTACTTACACCATTTTTGGGGTGTTAAATCTTAGTTTTAATCCAATTTTGGGTAGTTTGTAAGGAAAAATTTAGGTGACTCTGTGTGTCTCAATGATATATCTAAAAAGATCAATTTTCTAATTGTACATAGTTTCACACATAGAAAGTCCAAGTACAAAAAGTTCTTTCATAAAAAATATTGTGTCAACCACTAGATGAACTACTAATACAATTTGTAAAGGAGTATGAACAATTTTTATTAGAACAATTTGGAAGGGAAATTGCACATTATTCGTCTCCATGTATCTAATAATTTACATCACCTTATCAATTGTACAACTAGGAAAATATGGGAATAAAATAATGACCTATTTGGTGTAGTTGATGAATTCAAATAGGTCAATTTGATATTGAATTGAATTTTTTTCTCCTATTTCCTTTCCTTCCATTGAGTATTTCTTGGTCACATTGTTGGTGTAAATTCACCTCCCAGGAGCACAATCTGTAATATAAACCTTCACAAATGCGAGAGAAGTAAAGATCTTTCACCAGAAGGGAAAATAAATGAATAGAGATGAGATGAAGAATAATGTACATTTTCGTTGCTTATAAAGGCAAGGGGAAAGCTGGTAAAAATGTAACTGATAAAAGCTACCAATTGATTAAATGCACTAATAAACTATAATGCATTATGCCTAAGTAAACTTAAGCAGGTAAATATCATATTTATTCTAATACCCCCCTTAAGTGTAACTTAGGGAGATTATTATGCAATATGGGTCTCGGCTACACAACCATGTTAGGTGCCCATTTACAATGCAAAATGCAAAAAGGAAATCTCACAACTAGAGAAAAGAAGAAAAACCCTATGGGAGAAAATTCCTCTACAAAAGAGAGGAAAGAAAAATAAGATGCATGGATGAAAGACTCAATAAAAACCCCCCAAAGACTAAATACATCATGTATATACAATCAATGTCCCCCCCATAAGAGGGAAAGAGAAAGACTATGTATCCCCCCCCCACAATGTGTAATCACTTGCAAAAATGGTAAGGTCTTGAAGACAAAACATGCAAGAATGCTTCCCATTTTGGATAGGAATTAGCAAGTGAAATATAAATGTAGGATGATAATGTCTCTAAAATATACATGTGTCACCAAGACCCTTAAAATTGATTCCATGAACCAATCAAGAAAATTCCCAATCACAATAGAAGGCGACAAACAAGGTACCACATGAAATTGATTTTGAACATTCTCCAAAGATAGAGATGGAGTGAAAAAAATTGTACCACAACTATCATCAAATCGGAAAATTAATCCTTCAAATGTGTCTTGCAAGTTTGAAATGTGAGATTACATGAACAGTGGACCAATTTTTGACAAATAGGAATCCCAATAAGGAAGACAATGATAATCCCGTTGCTTAAGAATGATGGAAGTACTTAATGAAGGTGGATCAAATATCTTTGACAAGGAATCAAGAACCTCTGAAGCAACTACAACCTCATCTGAAGTCTCAAAAACCTCCAAAGGATCACAAGCATGGTTTATCTTCTTTGAAGAATAAAGAGGCACATTGGTATTAGAAAGAGGATCATCGAGAGATGGCGGTGTATCATGATCTCCATATGATTCTCAAATGCAATTCCAAAGAGCACAAGGGCACTCAAAATGAATAAGTGATTCCAAAAGGTCATCATTTATATGCTCAAAAATAACTCTTAAGACTTTAGGCCTATATCCTTTCCAAATAATATACCCACTACATGTGCCTAGAATAGGAATTTCATTATACAAATATGGCAATAGATTAAGCTCACTAACATGAGTGAGAATAAAATCACTCCATTTCCTAAAGTTCCCTTTCACCAAAGAAACCATTATAACTTGAAACAGCTAAAAATAGGGTAGGATGCTTTCATATGGTTTAGGACATAGAGCATACCCACTTTCCAATTATCTCATTGAAGGATAACCCTAGACATCTTAATGCAAAGGAGAAAGAGATCTTGCAATAGGGTTGTCCTAGGGGCTGATTACAAATTAATGAGGGGTTCACCACCAAGCTAGAGCTTGGAAAGAAAAATGCAATGCAAGATGTAACACTAAACCCTAATATGATGCAATGAATTACAAAATGACCTAGAAATGTGAATAAAATAGAAAAACAAGTTGTATGATGAAATGTGTGCACTTGGAAATATGAAGATGGCTAGGAGACCTGAAATGCTGGAAAGTTTGACTTTAATGCTGACTAAGACTCATTCACCAAGCTGCGTGAATCAATCCAAAATATGGGTTTCTGTGCAAGAACAAGAATCTGGCAAATAGGTATCCAAATCTGCAAAAAAATTAAATTTTGACCAAAACTAGGACTCATTCACCAGAAGTGGTGAATCAATCTAATTAGGGTTTTTTGAAACTTCAGGATTTGAATATGCTCTTCTCAGCCCACTCAATCTGCTTCTTCAAGTTTCCAGATCTAAATCTCTGTAAATCAACCTGTAGGTGTTCTCCAATGTTCTCCAATGCTTATTGACAACTTTGACAACTTTTAGGCACTTTGACAACTTTCTCCAAACTTTATCCTCAATGTGTCTTCAATCTAAACCTACAAATCACACACAAAAGAGGGGTAATTTTTTTTTTTAGTAGATAGGGGTTTGGCTTGGTCAAACCCCATTTTGGTAATCAAACCTTGAAATATAATGAAATAGGAATGGAGAATGATAATGAACACGATATGATGTTGTAACTCACCAAATCCTAGCAATGAAGTGCTGTAAACATGTATGAGAGGCTCCAATGGATGTAGATCTTGACTCTTTCTTGAATAGAATAAATCTTGAATGGAATGCTAGCTTGAATCTTGAAGCCCTACATCACAATTGTTAGGTCCAAAATAAACATGATGCATGAAATCTTTGACATGATGCATCATGCTTGAGTAATGCTCTAAAATGCTTGATAATTTTCCCTTGAATGCTCTAGTAAATACTTGAATGCTTGGGGTTAAATTGAGTTAAGGAAGCTTGTATTTATACTTAATTATGAAAGAATTCTCAAAATTACAACACTACAAGCTGACATCAGATCTAGGAGTATAAAATCCCACCAAAATTTTGAATTAATTTTGATTTTGGGCCACATAGGACTCATTCGCCCAAGGTGCAAAATGACTCCCATTAGACATAATTTATGGGACCATTTTCAAAAATACTTAGAAAGGTGTGAAACCAGGTTTGAGACCCAAAATTCTAGGTGGGACTCATTCGCCCAAGGTGGCGAATGAGTCCCGAATCACTAAATTTGGTCCATTCATCTTGAAAACACCTAAATCATGATTGGATATTGACTTGTGTTAGGATTATCCTCAAAAAGATGCATTATATGAGGCTTGTGGATGCGAAATAGGGCCAATTAAAGCATAAAGAAGCTTAACTATTAATGAAAACCCTAAAAAATTGTGAAAGTATGTTACAACACTTTATAACACTCCAAATAAGGCATGATTAAGGTAAATTTTGATTAAAAAGAGGTAAATATTAGGTTTAGTTAATTAATAAAACCTTAGAAAAGTGTGAAAGTGTGTTACAACACTTCACAACACTTTAGCAGGGTACCATTTATGTTCATTAGTTCACAAGAGCCCAAGACCTAATGTGAATATGTCTAACAAATTACAACATAAAATCAATGCACCACTAAGCTTAGTTTACAAGGAGGGCCCAAACAAGCAAGGAAAAGTAGAAGGGATAATTTTTTTGTTGCCACATTTAGCTCCCACTTTAGTTAGAGGATGAAATTGCTTTAAACTCACACTAAAGTAGACCAATATGCATCAAGAGGGGTCAAAGTGTTCCAATGCTAGTAGGATAGGATAACAAGGATCAAGAGGGGTGATCAAGCCCCCAAGATCAAGATCCCATGGAAAAAAAATATAGGCACAAAATAACACACATGAAAATGATATAAGGAGCAACAAAAAGGCACAAGCATACACTAGCAAAGACACAGAAAATGAAACAAAGTGAAAAAGAAAAAGGGGTGGACCAAGTTTTGACCATTTTTTCCATCACGATGTGGTCTAGATCTAGGTTGTTTGTTCGAAAACACACACTCACTCTGAGGCAATGTAACTTCAAGCTATTCACTGGGTGAGAAATCTAATAAGGTGAGACACATACACACATGGCCAG
Source organism: Sequoiadendron giganteum (assembly GCA_007115665.2). Taxonomy (NCBI): domain Eukaryota; kingdom Viridiplantae; phylum Streptophyta; class Pinopsida; order Cupressales; family Cupressaceae; genus Sequoiadendron; species Sequoiadendron giganteum. The sequence goes on along the minus strand of CM021100.1, from coordinate 273,241,423 downwards.
CATGTGCTCACACACACGCGCAAGTGGCTAAGGGAAATTCATGTCCTCATTTAGCTTCACATCAAACCATACCAAAGTTATACTTCCTGATAACTTTGATAAGATTCCACACAAAAATAAACTTCGAGCTTCATGAGACAAGCAAATATTTGTATGATTGGAGCTCATGAACAAACAAGATGGCTCTATAGGCATGCAATCTGTGTTATGCAAGGTGGCCATATAACTAAAAATAAAAATGCAACAGTAAGGAATTTTCAAGGGAGTCTTTCTTAGTTCATCCAAGGTCTTAACTTAGGGAACATTATGCCTAATGTACCCTAGAGAGGACCAATCAAAGAATAGAAGATTCACAACTTAGGGGATGCAGTGTATCGCATCAAGCCACTAAGAGGAATGTAATATGCTAAGAGAGATCACGCTCTTGAAGGACATCACACCAAATGTCAACCAAAAAGCGAAAAATGCATCATATAAAATAAGAAGACTACACCATGAACAATGAAAAAATAAAAATACAAAAGAATAATGCCAATGTATGCCCCCACTTTAAAGAATTTTAAAAACACCATGTTGTGAGCAATTACTTTAAAGTAGCAAGTGATAAATGCAAACAATAAAGAGGACTTGAGAGCTTACTTGGAAATCCCTATGCCAAGTCATATGTTTTCAAGTAAAGCTTCGTCATGTAAAAGAAAAAAGAAAAGGGGTTGCCCCTAAAATGAAACTACAAACATATGTAAGGGATCTATGTATTTTAGGTTAGTATGTTCTTTCTACAATGATTTTAGAGAGCTCAAAACTGCCATCATTCCCCAAATACACATACAACTAGAATAATAAAACAAAGAGAGTGAAAACAAAGAAAACAATTTCAGGTCAACATGGAAGAGACATGAATGTCTTGACACCTTGCATCATCTCTAAATGAAAAACACTAGAAAAATGAAAAAGATAAAGAAAAAACTTTTGGGTCAATATGGAAGAGACATGAATGTCTCAAAACCTTGCATCATCCCCAAAAGTAAAACACAAGACAAATGGAAAAGATAAAGAAAAATATTTTGGGTCAACATGGAAGAGACATGAATGTCTTAACGCCTTGTGTCATCCCCAAAAGGAAAACACAAGAAAAATGAAAAAGATAAAGAAAAATAATTTGGGTCAACATGGAAGAGACATGAATGTCTTGACGCCTTGTGTCATCCCAAAAAGGAAAACACAAGATAAATGAAAAAAATAAAGAAAAAGATTTTGGGTCAACATGGAAAAGACATGAATGTCTTGATTCCTTTCTTCATCCCCAAAAGGAAAACACAAGACAAAGGAAAAAGATAAAGGAAAAATGAAAAGATGTATGACATAAAGAAGAATGAAGGTAAAAATAGAGGAATGCCACAAAGAGAGAGAGATGCATGTCAAACATAATATCACATGGGATCACAGTACGCACATGCAATCATGAAAAATAAAAAGAAAAAGAACTAATGCAAAAGACTAGTAAGGCACATGCGAGTCAACCTAAAGTAGGTCGTTCACCTCCCAATCTCAGTGTGTATAAATAGAAGGAAAACAACTAACCTAAGGGAAAATGGAAAATGAATTACTAGGAAAAGGCTATCTAATTCTTTCCCCCACTGAGTGCAAGACAAGAATGAGCCAAGGTAGGTGATGGGAGAGATCAGGTAATGGTGAGAATAGAAGATTCTGCAAATATTACATAACAAGGGGTGAAAGGGTCCCTCTTTAAGGGACTATTTCTACAATATCAAGCCATTTGAATATTTGTTGTAAAGAATGACACTCATTAGTACTATGTCCAAGAATTCTATGGTATTGACAGTGTGATGTGTTTGTGTTTTTAGGATTTGGTTTTTTTTCTTCTCTTATGGGAGGTAATTTAATCAATCCTCTATGTAGAAGTATATGCAAATTCCTTTCAATATCAGTTGGTGTATAATGGAATTAAAGTTTCTTTAGTTTGTAAGGTCTTTTACGATCACTAGATTCACCAATTTCTTGAATTGAATATGGAGGAACAAGACTTGAGATGATCCTTTCATATTTATCATCATTATGAATCGCTGGTTGTTCTTTAGGAAGGAGGAAATTCATATTAGGAGGATCTTGAAATCCTAACCCTTTTGTATTTTAAATTTGAATTTTCTCTAAGAGTTGGTGAATTTCATGTTCACTTGTTGTATCACATCCATTTTTACTCATTATTGTAAAGCATTTTCCATATGTCTCTTCTAAGTTGATGGGAGTTTCTATTACTTTGTTGACATAGAATGGTTGAGTGCTTGCTTGCTTAGAGGAACTAGGTTCACCTATTGTAGGCAACTTAGGTTCAATTCTTGTTTCAGTTTCAAGATGTAAGTACACAAACATCTCAGGTGGTGGTATTATAGGGGGTATTGGTTGCTTCATTGATGGATAAAATGATGCATTAGCTTCAAGGTTGTTAAGGCAATTTTTTAGGAACCTATTGATGTTGTCATCTACATAGTGTAGTAAAATGCATACCCTTGTATTTTCACACTTGTTTGGGCCCTCCTTGCTTTATTTATGCTTCTTTATGGCTTAATTGGCCCTATTTTGCATCCACAAGCCTAATAAACTATATGATTTTATAGAAAATCCTAACAAATATCAAATGATAAGTGATAATTTAATATTTCTGAGTAAAAGTACAAAGTTGTGTCACACTTTCGACCAACTTATCAGCACAAGTGAATTTTAGTATTTATAACTAAAAATCAATTTTGGTCAAACATATGGTCTAGTAAGATTCATTCTAGATAAGTTAAATATGTCCACATATTTTCCAACTAAAATTTTTGGCTAAATGCATATGTAGCACCACTTTGAGGCTAATTTACTAAAAAAATAAAATTATTTGAAAATTTAATGTTTCAACAACTCCTACTCATATAAATAATATTTTTTTTAAAATGTAAAAAATACTCTTTTGTAGATCCATAAGTGTAGTTTTCAAATACATATTTATTTTAATACTCTAGTTAATATTTATATTTTATTTATATTTTTTTACTAAAAGTAGGTTATCAACACAAAAATATTAGGTTGATTACCATATCAAGAAAAATACTAAAACTTATTTATTTATTTTTTTAAAAATATGATGCCCTAGATAAAAGAATCTAGATTAAGATAGTATAATTTGTTTTCTATTTTAGATAAATTTTCAATATAAAAGTTGATGTCAAGTGGAAACAACCTTGTTTTCATACACACACATTTAAATATTTATTAAAATTGCAAAACAAAATATCCATGCCCTAAATTTTGAAGTTATAAATATACACAAAAAAATTGAAGGAAAAAAAAAGAAAATTTACTATATAAAGCTTGACGTCTCATGTAACATCATTTTTCAACATTTTATCAACAACTAAATTATAGTGTTAATTTATAAAAAACAATATTCAAATAATTTTTTAATTTTGTGAAAAAAATACAAACATAAAATATACTAAGAAAAGACATTTTATTAGTTTACATCATTTCAAAATTCAAAACATATATGCCACTTTCTAGTAATTCAAATTTAAAAGTTTGATTAGTGTTGGCCATTTCCTCTATAAAAGTGTGACACAAATTTATACTTTTACCCTTCTATCTGTGTGTCCTTGATTTGTGGACTAGGACTAAAATGCTACCTAGGGCGTCTTTTCTGAATATCCAAGATACTGAGGGGGGTGAACTAGTATCTTCTCAAACTCATTGAACAAACACCATCAATTACTTTAATGTAGATAATAGAAAGATAACAAAGAGCAATAACAAAATATGAAACCACACAACACATGAACACCAAAATTTTATGTAGAAAACCCAATGAGGGAAAAACCATGGTGAGGATTAGCTCACAATATATAGTAGTTCCAAAAATCGGATACAAAAGAGGCTCATTGCCAAGTATAAAATCTCACTGCTTACAAGTAGGACTCACTATCCAAACAAGGAGGCTCACTACCTACAAAAGGATTATAGTAACAAAAATGGCTTACAACCAAAATATGAACCGCTCCAGAGTTATACCTAACAAGTGCAAATTCAATTCCTTTGATGCTCAGAGAATTCGTATGTAAGTAGACTAATATTCGCTCTTCTTCATATTCACATAATACTCACACTTCACGCTTCAACACTTTCAATCTCCAAAATATCCTGTATATATATAACTTGTTCGCAAGCATCAATTAAGTCGGCCTAATTGGATGCAACACATATTTACCAAAAAGGATAACTATCAGCTTCATATAAAACTTCTCCAAAGGTAATTCAACCATGTAGCATGCTATCTCATGTCAGCTTGGACCAAAGATAGGTCGCTCATATATCCACAATACAAATTAAACCATTAACTGATTATTAGGTCGGCCATGGATAGACGTAATAGAAAAGTGCAATACCAAACTAATTCCAACTCGCCATACAATCATATGGGCATACAAGATTGTATACTTGCATGCTTCCAACATTCATAAACCTTTTCCCAAAACCACAAATAACAATAATCATCAAAGGGGAAATTTGGACCAAAATACTGGACCAAAAACACTGGAGGATTTAAACATGTTCTTCATACCGGTTCAGAGTACTGAACAAACTTGACACCATAACTAAAATGGTGAAATCAATGAAAAAAAAAAGACTGATCTTCTTCATTATTCCAATAATCTCCCCCTTTTTCATTGATGGCAACATGTGCTAAAAAGTGTATGATAATCTCTCCAAAAATATTTCCCCCACAATTTCTCCAAAACTCTCCTAATCTCCCCAAATCTCTCCCCCTTTGACATGAATGGAAAAGGGCAACACAAAAAAAATGGATGTAAACGTATGTACATGGTGATATTGTATTCTCAAAATTTCAAAACTCCAATGCTTCCAAAACTCAAAAAAACTTCCAAAAACTTTCAGACATTCAAAAATTTAAAGCTTAAAAAAAACTTCCAAAACTCCCCTTTGTTCATCAATTCAACTTTTCTTCTCATCTTGTTTTTATTTTCCTTTTCTCTTTTTCTTTTCTCTCCTTTTTTCCACATAAAAAAAAAAACATAAATTTGAACGTTCAAGTAAAAATAACACTCTTCACCTAAAACACCTTCTTATATCTCTCTCTAATAATTGGAAGAATCTGTTTCCAGGCAACCACAACAAAATCCATTCTGGTGCACATATTGTCTAGTAAAGCCAAAAATATGAAAGAGGATGACCAATCCATGGACAAGCACTAACGTTCACAATCTTCTGCATCATGGAGAATTTTAGAGAGATGGTCTAATCGGTCCTCAACAATTTCCTTAACAAGCTAGAAGGTTTTCACCACATCTTCTCTTTTTATTTGAATAGTAATCAAATATTCTTGCAATTATCCAACTCTTACTCTTTGTTTTCCTTCTTTTTCTTTAAAGATATCAAAATTATTTCCAATGCTATTCATTTCAAATTCTATTGCTTCAATCTTGCTTCTAAAATTGTCAACTGCAGCAGGCCATCAGAGACAATACTTGTAGATGTCTAACATTTCTTTAATGCATTTATTCATCTCATTATTGTTCTCAAATAACCTCTACTTAGCTTTACCACATCTTTTCCCAACCATGGCTTCGATCTTGCATCCTTCTGGATGTTCCATTCGTATTCTTTCTTCAACAATTTCAACTAAATTATTTAGTAAGGAATAAAAAACACTAGAAACATCAATACCTTTTCTAAGTAGATACTCAACTAAAGCATCATTGATCTTGAGTCTATCCACTAGAGAGGATGCATTCCACAATTCACCAATATTCTTCATCTTATGTTTACCTAACATTGTTCGGATATCATCTAGATCAGAAGATTCAGATCGTGCTAGAGATTCTTCTTCACTTTCCTTTTCTTTTGGAATGATGATGATATCTTCTGTGATAACTTCTCTTCTTTGATTCTATTGGGGAATCACTAATGACAGCTTCCAATTCCTTTGGTCTGAAGGATGAACCCTCCTCAAACCGACTAGATACAATTATCTTGGAGCACATATCCTACTATAAGGATAAGAAATTTTTCTTACAAACACTTGCATTATCTTCCATGCCTTCCAAATATCTATAGATTTGTTTTCCAATGGGGATCGCAGATTCCCACTCAACATTTTCCTTTCTTGGTAGTGAGCCTAGAAAGTAGAATACAAGACATGTAAGTAAAGTCTTGAAATGGAAAGGGTATCCCTCAACCAATGACATTCATATATTTTCAGTTAGGTTTTCCGAAATCAAGATACACATATAAAATTGCATGTTTTCTTTCACCATTTTGTGCACCAGATACATGGCAATAGTCGAAGTGGAACCATCACAATTTCTGAAATAGATTTTGTAAGAAATACCATATGCAGCATACATTATGGCGGGGTCAACAATAGTATTTATCAGTAAGGCTCAGGGGTCTTTGTCGATTCTTGTCACCTCCTCCACTTCTTTTTATTTTAAAGTTTTCTTTCCAGGGAGGTCACCAACACTACATAACCTGGTGATAGGTTTAATCACTTCCTTCATAATAGGGTAGGGTTTTCCCAACACAATGCTGCCATCCTTGATTTTTATTAATAGAAACAAGATGGATTCTCTATCTGTAAACCAATAGAATTCTCCCCATAAATCCATTCCTAGGGTTTTTATGTTCTCCAAATCATTCGACTCTAACCCTAATTCCATTTTCTTTAATTTTTGATGGTCAAATTCTTCCAGTTCAACTCCTTTTAGCCTCAGTGTAATATTGCCACTCGATCCCTTGTTAATAGATTCCATCCAAATTATTCAAATTATTTCTTACACAACAAAAACTTCTTCTTTTACCTTTCTCTATAGCTGCGAGAAAAAAATTCCATCACTTGTTCTTGATTGTTCACAAAGATCTCTTAGAATTGCTCCAAAATTTCTTCAGTATCACTCCAAGATTGCTTCAAGTTGTTCTTCAAGTTCTTCAAATGTATAGGTGATAAAAAATAACTTGTAAATTTTTCTTTATACACCATCGCTCTATCCTAATTTGCATTAAATGCAATAAGCTTCAAAAAGATGATAAATTTACCCTTCTCCCTCTGCACTGAGAAACCCTAATTCACTTAGTAAAAGAAAATTCTTGCACTTTTTCTTTTGGTTTCTTTTGCATGACCTCTATCCATCCATTCCTTACAAAATATCTTCGTTCCAACATCTAGCACGCTATATTTCTAGGGGGTTTGAACAAATTTATTTTAAAGCTCCCCCTAAAACCATGCTAGGTCTATTTTCCAGAGGAATCGTCTACATTGGATGAGGGTACAAACACATCTGTCATCTCTGGTTCTTATTTCTTATTTCATATCTTGTTCATTTCTTGCTTAATCTCATATTTTTCAATCTTCTTCACAGGTTAATTTTCCTTTACCAGAGCATACTAGTTTCCTTTTTTACTTCTACATACCCTTGAAATATGTCCCAGTTTATTACAATAGTAGCAAACAACATTTCTCTAGTTTATTTGAATTCCATTAATCCTTGATCTGCACTAATTTTCTTTGTGTCCATACTTGTTGCAGGTATAGCAGTAGCCATCAAAAGATTGATGCATTCTTCCTCCATTAAACTAGTTTATCATTTGAGTTCCATATTCACTAGCTCTATGTCCAATTTTATTGCATGCATAACATTTTCTAGAGAAGGAACCATAAAACTAATTCATCCTAATCCCGCACTCAGTTTCCCTATGACCAAATTTATTACATGAAAAAAAACACCATTGAAAGATGGATACCTTTGAGCATTTGGTTGTCTAATAGGTGGTCTTCTTCTCGGATTTATTTTCTGCTTCCCTTTATCTTGAGTCTTTTGATTGTTTATTAGATTTGAGTTTTGCACATTTTCACCAACTTCATTTCCTAAATCACCTTTGTCTTTAGAAGGTCTCTGTCCTGATATCAACTCATCAAGCTTGGTGGAGCTTGTCTTGAAATTATCTTCACATAGTTTTTCTTTCTCCAAATCTACTTTCAGGTTCATCACTTATTGGTCAAGCCTTGAGCACACATCAGACTTAATTTGCACCATTGTATTCAGACACACCTCAATTCCTTTCTTTTCTTCCACTTTCACCTTTAGTTCGGTAATCTCTTCATTTTATTGCTGCAATTGCTCACTAACTTCTCTATGTATTTCTTTGAATTTCTTTAATTATTCTTTCAATTTTTGGATGCATTCATTTGCCTCATCAATATTTTCTTTCAGATCTTTTTTTTCAATTTCTGCCTTGTCAAGATCTTCAAGAGCAACCTAGAGCTCTTCTTTATCCATTTGTTCAATCTGTAGGATCTTCGTCAAGCTATTAGGCTTCCTCAGAGGAACCAGGGCTCTGATACCAATTGTTGAATATCTAATATACTGAGAGGGGAGGGGGGGGGGGGTTGAATCGGTATCTTCTTAAACTCATTGAACAAACACCATCAATTAATTTACTATATAGATAACATAAAGATAAGAAAGAGCAATAATAGAATATGAAACCACAAAACATATGAACACCAAAATTTTATGTGGAAAATCTAATGAGGGAAAAAGCATGGTGAGGATTAGCTCACAATATATAGTAGTTCCAAAAATTGAATACAAAAGAGGCTCATCGCTTATGGGTAGGACTCATTTTCAAAACAAGGAGGCTCACTACCTACAAAAGGATTAGAGTAACAAAAATGGCTTATAGCTAGAATATGAATTGATGGAGTTACACCTAACAAGTGTAGATTCAGTTCCTTTGATGCTCAGAGAATTCACATGCTAGCAGAATAATATTCACTCTTCTTCATATTCACATACTAATCACGCTTCACACTTCAACATTTTCAATCTCCAAACTATCTTGTATATATATAACTTGTCTACAAGAAGCAATTAGGTCAGCCTAATTAGATGCAACACATATTTACGAAAAAGGATAACTATCTGCTTCATATAAAAATTATCCAAAGGTAATTCAACCATGTAGCACGCTATCTCATGTCATCTTGGACCAAAGATAGGTCACTCATATATCCGCAACATAAATTAAACCATTAACTGATTATTAGGTCGACCATGGATAGACCTAATAGAAAAGTGCAATACCAAAATAATGCCAAATGTCCATACGATCGAATGGGCATACAAGATTGTATACTTGCACACTTCCAACATTCATAAACCTCTTCCCAAAATTGCAAACAACAATAATCACCGAAGGGGAAACACAAACCAAAATACCTGAACAGAAACATCAAAGGATGTAAACATGTCCTTCATACCAGTTCAAAGTATCAGACCAACCTGACATTGTAACCAACATCAAGACATCAATGACAACACAAAGAATGATCTTCTTCATTCTTCCAATAGTCTTTGTCCTCCATGGGCCTTGGGACCCTAATTTTAAGGCATCTTAAATTGGCCCCTTTTTGGTGTCGATGCCTTGAGAATTGATCCTTAGGACTAAGACACCACCTAGGGCGTCTTAGTCATCCTTGGCTTATTTTCAGGATTTAATTTCAAATTCTGGTGGGATTTAGCCTCCTTCAATTAATATTTTCCTATTTCGGCTTGGTGTGATGTAATTTCAAGATATTAAGCATGAATTGTTGGCAAAACAAGGATAGAAAACTAAGGGTAAATCAGTTGTTACCAAAATCAAACTTATACAAAATTAATCAACCTTAAATCTTAGATATGATAATTAATAGTGCAAGCATAAATCAACAACACATTAGAGACACATGAACACCGAGATTTTATACGTGGAAACCCTATTAGGGGAAAAACAGTGGTGGATGTTAGTCCACAAGATTATACCCTGTTAGAAGTATAATGAAGAATAAAAGAGGAATGCGCTTGCATTCAGGCACACTTCCTAGAGCACACTGCTTAGAGGAAGACTCAGTGCCTTACATACAATAATCAGATTAAGTCCATCCGATGAAGTTGAACTAAGAAAATAGCTTCTACAAAATCTTGATTACAGTTCCGGTTAGGCGCACAAAAACTTCTACACTCTTCCACACTCTGCTCAAACTTCTTCACACTCTACTCTTCTCTTGAATAATTTGACATTTATTCACACATGTACACCTCTTGCACATACCGAGCATTGCCTCTAAATGAGGAAAAAAACACTTATATATATCCTCTACATAGATTTACATCCACTATTCAGTCGACATCAAATAAAGAATAAATTACAACTGTCAGCCTCAATACATGAACAAATTTCAATGCGCACCAACGCAAGTCAGTCACAAGATAGTGAGAACCCAAACAAACACCTTCAAACATGCCAAAAAATAAAATATTAATCCTCATGGATCCACAATATGCTAACACCATCATGTTGGCCAAGAACATGAAAACTCGAGCACACATCGAAAAAATCTCCGATCACGAACACTCCGATCAATGCAGATGTACAAAAAGGATAGAGTATGATATAGAATTGTCCATGAACATCATAGGTACATGCACAACACATGACATTACCAAAATATCATCCTCTTCATCTAAGAACGCCATCTACAGAAACTGAATAATTGTAGGAACGCAGATCTTCATAACTTCCACAAATCTTGATGTGAACCTCTGAAACTTTCAGACAACATACTATAAAGATTCAGCAATAAATCATTTGAAACACACCTTCAGATCTTCAATGCACATAGATTTCCAACATTATGACCTTCTTAGCATCACTGGTTGCCAAGAATATTATTTTTAGAATTTTCTCAATATCCTCGAGATATACAACCTTAAGCATCATTAATGCTACTAGTGTTGACATCAATGACAACCACATATCAAAAATTTAACCACAACATCCAACAATCTCCCCCTTTAGCATTGATGGCAACACATGATGTGAGAAATAATGCCACCAACCCAACTAGCTCTTCTCCAACAATCTCCCCCTGAGATTGTGCACTCTTTTCATGTTTCCTTCTTCTCCTATGTTTTTCAAATTTCTCTTCTCTCCCCCTTTGACATCAATGGAAAAGGTAGACATGCTCTGATCACATATTTGAATCATCTGACTACTCCCCCTGAGTAGCAGCTACCACCATCAATCTGAAATAAGGTATGGCTATGAATTCATGGACTGATGCAAAGACCTACATCTTAGTTCTGATCAGGATTGGAAATCACCCCTAACTTTCCTTTGAGGTACTCACAAGTATCCTTAGGCAATGACTTAGTAAATATGTCTACAATTTTCTCCTTGGTAGGTATATACTCTATTCTAACTTCTTTGTCACTCACTTTATCTCTCAAAAAGTGATATGTGATGGTTATATGCTTTGTCTTTGAATGCAACACTGGATTCTTGGAAATATTAATGGCACTTGAATTGTCACAAAATATGGAAATGGGTTCTTCATACTAAATTCTGACATCTCTCAACATTTTCTTCATCCATAATACTTGGGTACAACTATTTACATCAACAATATATTTTTCCTCGGTAGTAGACAATGAAATGGAATTCTGCTTTTTGATTAGCCAAGATACCAATTTCTTCCCTAAGAAGAATGCACCACCACTAGGGTAAGTGCACCAATCTGTGACACAATTTTGGTGCCAAATTGCAAAAAAAACCCGTAATAGGCCATATTGCGCTCACCAAATTTGGAGAGTGCCAAATGGCTTTAATTTTGCAATGAGTGAATAAGTGCGAGTTCTCTTTCTTTTTTCAATGAATTTTGGAATGCATTTTTGTAAATTTTTATTTTCGCTTTCTCTTCCAGGGAGACTATATACATGAAATAAACATTTAAGTATAAGTTGAAATTTACATATGGACAATTACTTTCTTATACTTTAAGTTATATTACATGTATATAGGTAGGATGTTTGAGAGTTGTTTCATATCTGTAGGAATTATAATGCAAATTCTAGTTTATGGAAGATCTTAAAAATTTCAAACCTAGTCAAATTTCAGTAATCAGCAATTCAAATTTCAGTAATCAAGAGGTCAAATTTTAGTAGTCAACAAGTTGTATCATATTTCTCTCTCATTCTCTCTACTCTCTATCTCTCTCTCTCCCTTCCTCTCTCTCTCTCTCTCTCTCTCTCTCTCTCTCTCTCTCTCTCTCTCTCTCTCTCTCTTTCACACACCCCACTATCTCCTCCCTCAATCTGCCTCCCTCCCTCCTCTCCCTACTTCTCTCTATCTCTTCTCTCTCTACATCTCCTTCCCTCTCTACTTATCTTTATCTCCCCTCTCTCTCTCTTTACCTACCTCTCCCTCCATCACTTTGTATCTCACTTATGTCTCCTTCCCTACCTCTTTCCCTCTCTACTCTCTATCTCTCCTCTCTCTCACTCTTTATCCCTCTCTTCCCTTGCTTTCTCTCTAACTCTCTCCTCTCTATCTCATTATTATCTCTCCCTCCCTCTCACTCTCCCCTCTCTATTTCACCACTCTATCTCTATCTCTCTCTCTCAAACAAACCTCTATCTCCCTCGCTAACACTCCCTCCCTCCCTCCTTTCCCTCTCTCGACCTCACCCTCCCTCCCCTTCTTTTTGTCTCTCCTCCCAATCTCTCTCACTATTTTCCATCCCTCCCCCTCTTTCTCTCTTAATTGATATTTTTCTCTATCTCACCATTCTCTCTCTCTAACTCACACACACACCTCTATCTCCCTACCTCTCCCTCCCTCTCTCCCTCCCTCCCCTCTCTACTCTTTATCTCTCCTCTCTCTTTTCCTCTCTATACATACCTCTCCCTCCATCACTCTCTCTCTCCATCCCTCTCTATCTCACTTATGCCTCCTTCCCTACCTCTTTCCATATCTACTCTCTATCTCTCATCTCCCTTCCTCTACCTCTCTCTCTCTCTGTCTCTCCATCCCTCTCTCTCTCTCTCACTCTCTCCTCTCTATCTCACCATTATCTCTATCCCTACCTATCACCCCCTCCTCTCTAAATCACCATTCCCTCTCTCCCACTTTCCCTCCTTCCCTCTCACTCCATCCTCTCTAAATCACCATTATCTCTATCCCACTTTCCCTCATTCCCTCTCTATGTCTCACTTATCCCTTTCTACCTCTCCCTCCCTCCAACCTCCCTCTCTCTCTTTATCTCTATTTCCCATTCTCTGCTTACCTCTCTACTCTCTATCTCACCACTCTCTCCATCTCACTCTCCCTCCTTCCCTCTCTCCCTCCTATCCATACCTCTCTCCTTCCCTCTCTACCTACCTCTCCCTCCACTACCTACCACTCTCTCCCTCATCCCTCTTTCTCTCTTACTCTCTCCTTCCCTCTCTACTCTCTATCTCTCCCCATTTCCTCTCTCCCCTCATTTTCTCTCCTCTCACTCTCTCTCCCTTTCAAACACACTCACCTCTATCTCCTCCTTTCCTCTCCCACCATCCATCCACTCTCTACTTCTCTCTATCTATCATCTCTCTCTACATCTCCTTCCCTCTCTATTTATCTTTATCTCCCCTCTTCCTCCATCACTCTATATCTCATTCATGTCTCCTCCCTACATCTCTCTCTCCCTCCCTCCCTCCCTCCCTCTCTCTCTCTCTCACACACACACACACACACACACACACACACACCTCTATCTCCTCCCTACCTGTCCCTCCCTCCCCTCTCTACTTCTCTCTATCTCTCCTCTCTCTACATCTCCTTCCCTCTCTACCTATATTTATCTCCCCTATCTATTTTTTTACCTACCTCTCCCTTCATCACTTTGTATCTCACCTATGTTTCCCTACCTACCTAGGGTTGAGGGTTTAATGTATAGGGTAGAGGGTTTAAGGGTAGAGGGTAGAGGGTAGAGGGTAGAGGGTAGAGGGTAGAGGGTAGAGGGTAGAGGGTTTAAGGGTTGAGGGATTAAGGGTTGAGGGATTAGGGTAGAGAGTTTACTTGGGTTTAAGGTTTTAAGGGTTGAGGGTATAGGGTTGATGGTAGAGGGTATTGGGTTTAGGGTAGAGGGTATCGGGGTGAGGGTTGAGTGTTTAAGGGTTTAAGGGTTGAGGGTATAGGGTTGAGGGATTAGGGTAGAGAGGGAGGGAAGTATGGAGGGAGAGATGGAGGGAGAAATGGAGGGAGAAGTGAGATAGAGATAAGGAGAGAAGAGGAGAGAGGGATAGAGATATATTATGCTTGAGGATCCAATGTATAGGATAGAGGGTTGAGAATTGAGGGTATAGGATTTATGGTTTAGGGTATTGGGTTGAGGGTATAGGGTAGAGGGTTGAGGGTAGAGGGTAGAAGGTTTAAGGGTTTAGGGTTTAGGGTTGAGGATTTAGGGTTTAGGGTAGAGGGTTTAGGGTATAGCTTTAAGGGTATATGGTTGAAGGATTAGGGTTGAGGGTCTAATGTATAAGGTAGAGGGTATAAGGGTTGAGGGTTTAGGGTTTAAGGATTGAGGATTAAGGGATTAAGGGTTGAGGGTTGAGGGTTGAGAATTGAGGGTTAAGGGTTTAATGCATAGGGTAGATGGTATAGGGTTTAAGGGTTGAGGGTCAAGAGTTTAAGGTTTAGGGTAGAGGGTTGATGGATTAGGGTTTAGGGTCCAACATATAGGGTACAAGGTATAGGGGTTGACATTTTACGGTTAAGGGTTTAGGATTGAAGGTAGATGGTTGAGGGTTGATGGTTTAAGGGTTAAGGGTTGAGGGATTAGGGTAGAGAATTTAATTGGGTTTAAGGGTTGAGGGTAGATGGTAGAAGGTTTAGGATTTAAGGGTTGAGGGTTGAGGGTTTAGGGTATAGGGTTGAGTGTTTAATGTTTTAAGGGTTGAGGGTAGAGGGTTGAGGGATTAGGGAAGAGAAGGTGGGATGGATGGAGGGAGAGATGGAGGGAGAAGTCAGATAGAGATAAGGAGAGAAGAGGAAGGGAAAAAGATAGATGAGGGTTGAGGATCCAATGTATAGGGTAGATGGTTGAGAATTGAGGGTATAGGGTTGATGACCTATAGGGTTGATGGTTTAGGGTATTGGGTTGAGGGTATAGGGTTTAAGGGATATGGGAGAGAGATAGATGGATTGAGTGAGTGAGAGAGAGACCTGAGAGAGGGAGAGGGGGTAAGATGGAAAGACTTGAAAGAGAGACAAAGGGAGGGAGTGGGAGAGAGATAGAGGGAGGGAGGGTTAAGG